>VIIQ02000148.1:0-247748 GCA_007449985.2 Desmodesmus armatus | reverse complement strand
GGGGACTTTTTTTGGGGGGGGGGGGCATGAATGATTCATGATCAGCCAGCAGCCGAAACAAATAAGTACTATGGATGAACGCAACCATAATCAGTAGGAGTCAGCACCGGCAAAATTTGACTCATAGCAGCCCACAAGGGAGTCACAACCTCCAGGCTGGTGCCGGCAGTGCTGCTAGTGTGTGAGGTGTAATTGTTATGTGATGCTACATTTCCACGTGGAGGGGTGAGTGTGAAACCTTCACCTGCATCCAACACTTGTGACAGAGCGCACGTCTGCTTCCTTCCCTGCCTTGCAGAGTTGTGTGCCTGCTTAGCCTCGCTCACCCACCGATGCGATGACATCAAAGCTGACGCCCATCTCCTCTGACTGCTGCCTCAGCTCCTCCACCGCCTGCAGGTAGCCCCACACCCCCAGGGCACTGCTGCCCCCCACTGGGATGTAGTAGGGGTTGAGCCCCTGGCCCTTCAGCTGCTGCAACAGGGCTGAACCCAGGGCTGATGCACCATTAGCGGCATACTCTTCCTTGGTCACCTACAGACAGGGGAGCAGCAGCGGGAAGAAGAGGACGGGGTGCAAGCATCATCGCAATCAAGTTTCAACACAACCAGTCATATTTCAATTTAGACCTTAGCCCAGGGCTCATGCACTCTTACTGGCTTACTCCTCCGTAGTCACCTAATGAAGAGTGGAGCAACAGCAGCAACGGCAGCAGGGCAGCAGCAGCAGGAGGCGGGGGAGGAGAAGTTGGGTGTATGGTGCAAGTGGTGTTGACAGCAGCATGAGCGGTGCATGTTCAGACACGACCCACATCATTTCAACCAGGGGTGAACCCAGGGCTGGCAGGTGACCAAGGAGGCATCCTAGAAGTACGTCACAAACGATGCATCAACCCTTTCCTTTTTTGCCGCTTAAGTGGCTTTGACCCCCCCCCCACCCCAACCACTCACCCACTCACCCACCCACCCACCCACCCACCCACCCACCCACCCACCCACCCACCCACCCACCCACCCACCCACCCACACCCACCCACCCACCCCCACCCGGTGCACTGTGGCCCCCACCAGCCGTTCCACCAGCAGGTTCCCCACCAGTTTGGGGTCAACCCCCCCCCCCCCCCCCGTGCACCCCAACCGACGCAATGTGGCGATCATCAGCAGCCCCTACAGCAGGTGTGCAACCCCCCTCCCCCCCCCCCCCCACCAAACACCCCCCCCCCCCCCCACACACACACACCTGGTGCACCGTTGCCCCCACCAGTCGTTCAACAAGTAAATTTCCCGCAAGGCCGGGGTCAGCCTCAGCAGCAGCCCCACCCCTAACCTCACGAAGCTTGAAGCCACGGCCTAATACTTGCCAACCTACTGTCCCCAGTTCTAGCGTCATCTACCAAGAACTGGTGTTGTGAACACCCCCCCCCCTTACTCCCTCTCCCCCCCCCCCCCCCCACACACACACACACCGCACAAACGCCCCTACCAACACCCCCCCCCCCCCCACACACACACACACACACCGCACAAACGCCCTACCAACACCCCCCCCCCCCCCACACACACACACACACCGCACAAACGCCCCTACCAACACCCCCCCCCCCCACACACACACACCGCACAAACGCCCCTACCAACACCCCCCCTCCACACACACATGTGTGTGTACAGTTCCTGTGTCTACACACCTGGTGCACCGTTGCCCCCACCAGTCGTTCTACCAGCAGGTTTCCCACCAGCCCAGGGTCAGCCTCAGCAGCAGCCCTGCTGTTGCGCAGGATCGCCACCCCCACCCCCACCCCAACCTGCGCAATGTAGCGCCACCAGCAACCTCACCATCAGGTGTGCACCTTCCCCTCTGCCCCCCCCCCCTGGTCCCCCCACCCCCCACCCCCACCCCTCCCCCAACATCCCCCCCCCTCACACACACACCTGGCCTGACCTTCTGACTGTTAGTCAAGGATTGTATATGTTGTCATGTTGTCATGTCAAGCAAAGTGTCACGCACCCACCTGGTGCACCGTTGCCCCCACCAGTTGCTCCACCAGCAGGTTTCCCACCAGGCCAGGGTCAGCCTCAGAAGCAGCCCCCCCCCCCCCCACACACACACACCACACCCGCCGTATGATGTTCAACACACCTGGTGCACCGTCGCTCCCACCAGTCGCTCTACTAGCAGATTTCCCACCAACCCAGGTCAGCCTCAGCAACAGCCCTGCTGTTGCGCAGGATCAGGTGGCACGGCAGACCCAGGTAGGTCGACGCAACGGCTGTAGCACGTGCGTGATTGGACTGAATGCCACCGATCCTGATGGGGGGTTGTCGGGGGGGGGGGGGGGGGGCGCAAGGACACAGGAGGCAGTACAAACTGATTGTGGAGCTATACAATGTGTGGAGAGGAGTGCGAGGTTTGGAACATGCGCATGCGTGCATGCTTGGTTTCACAATGGTTGCTGGAAGTGTCATTCAAATGGGTAAGGAGCTTGAACGCAGTGACGTGCTTGTGCTTTGTCACCAAGCTCAATGTGTACACATGACACCAAAGACATATACTGTCGATATAGCTGTATTGGTGACCATGCCATGATACGTACGTCAGACACAGGAAGTACAGTTACGGGCAGCAGAGGGTGCGTACGTTATGACGCTGTCGTGCTGCTTTTGCTTGACGTCTGCCATCAGGAACTCCAGCTTGCGAACCTGCACATCATACCATAGCACAGCACAGCACAGCATAGCACAGCACAGCATAGCACACTGCTCTTTAGGGTGAGGATGGCACAGCCTGTCAGTGCTATACGTTACACATGCTGACATCCTGACTTTCGGCTATCAGGGGTGCATCTAGCTGTAACATGTGGCCTCCAGTACACATCTCCCTGCCCAATGCCTCTGATCCTCCTGTTCCAATCCCCATATGTATGAAGAGAGAGACAGTGAGAAGAGAGACATGGAGAGAGGGAGGGGGGGGGGGGGGAGGGGGAGGGGGGGGGTCAGGGGCGGGGGGGGGGGGGGGAGAATGGCAGCACTGCTTTGGCATCAGTGTCGACGCAACTTGTTTCCTGAGAGCTGCGTGCCGCTGAGGATATCCCCCTCCCGGACGCCCAGGGGGGGGGGGGGGATGTGGATGGGGGGGGGGGGAGGAAAGGGGCACTGCTTTGATATCAGTGTGAGCTTACCTTGTTTCCTGAGAGCTGCATGCCGCTGAGGTCGTCCCGCTTCACCCACAGCTCAACACCATCAGGCAGCAGCGAGGGGGCAGATTGAACCTGCACAGGGGGATCAGAGTGGTGATTCTTTGGGTGAAGATTGGGCTGCCTTGGGTGTGGCATCATCACAATATGGGCAACAGGGCTGGTGTCAGGCATGCAGGGCACCACACTGACACCTTGCAAACACACTTGTGCAGAACATACTGCAACCAGCGGTAAATGTTGACTAGAGCCTTGTACTGCGTGCATTAGTCCCCGTCAAGCCATCCCCCCCCCCCCCCCCCCCCCCCCCCCGTGCTCCATCCTTCCTGTGACCCCCCCCACCCTTACATCTCGCCATTGATGGCCACCCAATCCCTTGTTCTTGTGTTTACACACACCCATCCCTACACTTCTATGCCACCGGTTTCTGTGATGAATACCCCCCCCCCCTTCAAATGCCCCCGCCCCACCCCCTACCCACCCAGACACAGTCACCTGTGGAGGGGAGTGGGCAGCATGCCAAGGTTGTACCTGTGGCTGGGCTGCATGCAAGGCACACCAAGAAGCTCTCAGCTGTGGATGGATGTTCAGTTGTGAAAGAGATGTTGCTTGAGCATGTTTCCTCCTCGTCACAGCTTGGACAAGGCAGGTGAGTGCAGATGTGCATGTCTTTGCGACCACAAGCAGCACAATGCAGAAGCTGGTGCGTGCCAGAGAGGCACAGCAGTGAAGTTCACGAGGCCGGCTACTGCCAGGAGTATGCTCACCACGAGTTTGAGACCAGCAGCCCAACCTGGTGCGGTGTACTGCTGCATTTGGAGAAACATCCTGCTGTGCTAGGGGTCCTATTGACCCGAGACTGGCTGAATCAACTCTTTCGAGATACTACGTGCACAAGTCTCTGTCTTGAAGCTATACGGTGATAAGCACATCGTCTTGTTATGCAACGTGTTAGCAGAATGACCCGGTGCCTCGCAAAATACATTTGCATTATTTTCTAGCGTGAAGCGATGATGTGGCCGTCATTCTACCCCTTGCAGGGCTCCTCACTTCGGCAGAGAGCTCCATTCAATGATTGTGCCAGCCTGGCAGTTGCTGCTTCTGGCTACGCACCGTCGAGCGTTGGCATGGTTCTGTATACAACTGATCTCAATCTCCAAACTAGTTTGCCAAAGCTGTGCTTGACACAAGCCTGCAAGCCTTACGTGCACGTGCACGTACTGCTGCTGCTGTTGCTGCCACAGTCGGCTCTGCTTGGGTTGTTGGCACTGCTGCCGCGGCAGCTGCTCCAGCAATCATGCCAACTTTCAACCTGTTCTGGCCGTTTGAGCAGCAGGTATCCAAGCGGTAGCTTGCACAAATGTGTTTGCGCATGAATGGCTGCCCTGTTTTGCATGTCTTTTTTTGTTCAATCGACTCCTGCTGCCTGATTGTGTTATAATAACATGTTGACAGCTCCAGGGCAGGTGGTGGGTGTCTTACAAACTGGTGCATGCTGACACTGAACACTGCGGCATGCCAACCAGCCAGCCACCGGCAGGCTGTACAGCACATGTGCAGTAACACTGTAGGACTCTGTTTTTTTACACAGTGCAGATGCCGCATCGGGCAATCCACCCTCTCACAGTAAGTAAGTAAGTAAGTAACTACGCCTATGGCGAACCACTGGCGTAACGTTAAGGCAAGAGGGGTGTGCATGTCTAGCATGCTAGACTACCACACCCCCCACCTGACCCCTCCAGCCCGAGGGCATGGAGGGGGTGTAAAGTGTAAATCATCGCTTTTTGCGACGTTTCCTGTGGTCCGGCTCTGACCTGACGAGGAGACGCTTTGTGCCTTGTTGGGCTGTACTGCGGCGGGTAGGCCTGGAGTGTTGCTTGTGTGGCCGTCGTCCCTTGTCGCGTTTGCCTTTCTTCCCTGGGCGCTTGTTGCGGCCCATGAGGATGGCTCTTCGTTGTGTCCAGATTAGTTTGAGGTTGCGTACTGCTATGTGGTGCAGGCGTCGAGCTAGGGATGTGAGGGCGGAGCCGCCTACTCCGAGGTCGCGCATTTCTTTCAGGAAGGACTCGTAGATTATACCTGATGCCCCTAGCAGCAGAGTGACGATGCGAACTGTGGCTGTGGGCTCGTGGGCCAAGATCAGTTCTTTCAGTGCGGCGTGTTGTGCTGCCGCTCTTTCTTGTTGCGGCATCGGGTCCGTGTCCCTGCAGTATTTTATTTCGACGATGTCGAAGACCCACTCGTTGTTGTCTGGGAAGTATTTCAGCATGATGATGTCGGGAACGCTGTCTCGATATCCTTTAAGGGCCTCCGCAAGGTCGTGGCTGAACATGGACGGATTGTCCATGTGCCTCATGAAGCGGTGTGGCTGCATGCCCTCCGGCACCTCTGATGGGGCCTTTCTTCTGGTGTAACCCACGTCTGACAAGAAGACATTTCCTGCTTCCTTGCCTCTGCTGATAGCTTCCAGAATTTCCGTGCCGGCGTCATTGTGGCGGCGCGTGTACGCGGCGGACAGCTCCTTGCATCCGCTGATGGCGTGGTGCCCTCCGTCTTCCTGTCCACAGAGCGGACACTGGTTGGTTGGCGCCTTGCCAATTTTGTGCAGTAGTCTGTTGGTAGGGAGCAGTCCCCAGCGGTATTGCAACACTAGTTTTCGAGTGTACCTGTCCACCTTGGAGCTGGTCATGAATGCATGACTGGCTGGGTGATGTAGTTTGTCGGCCACGCTCCTCCAACTGGAGGCATATATGCCATCTTTGGGCGTGCTGCCAAGCTTTGCACCTGCATGTGCCTCTTGTTTAAGGGCGGCTTGCATGTCTGGCAGGGGTTTTGTGACTGTCACGGTGACGCCAGATGGCAGTTCCTTGTCTACTTCCTTGTATGGCCAATACATCTGCATGCGCGAGTTACTCGGTACATCATATGTATGTGGGGGTGGAGCATCAATAGGTAGTTCCCCGCGGGCCACCTGTACGGCGGTACCATCCGCCATCTCATTGCCTATTATGCCAGCGTGGCTCTTCACTTTCCAAAGGTGGATCGTACCAGGGTGATCCCGTACAGCATTGGCTAAGGCTTCAAGGACCTGCCGGTGCCGATGCTCTGTCAGGTCTTGAGGCCTACAGATCATCTTGGCAAGTCCGTGCATGGATCCCAGACTGTCCGTGGCTACATGTAGTGTGCCATCGACTCTGGTGTGTGTCGTGCCAAACTGAGTGAGGGCTACGTGTAGGGCTGCCAGTTCCGCCCTGCAGATTGTGTTGCACGTGGCGTCTGCTCCCTCGCCTTGCCAGGCGCAGTGCACTGCCAGGGTTTGGCTGTACGCTCCGGGTACATGCACAGCCGCCCCAGTGCCCGGTCCTTCCATATCCCGCCCTTTCACGTGGCTGCCATCCGTGTATAGGAAAGCTTTCCAGTCGTGGGCAAGTGGTGGCGGGTTTGCTTGGGACCTACGCAGTGATTGAGTTGCTGCTGAGTGTGCAAGCACTAGTTGTTCGTACTCAAGGGGGTCATCCGCAGAGTCCAGTCTGCGCATGTCTCCTGTTTCTGAGTATCTAGCAGGGGTGTGATACGCCAAGGGACGGGGTAGGACTATGGCCAGGGTGTTGTCCTTGGGGCGTTTGCAGAAGCGTTTGCTGGCTTTCCTTGCCCACCTGGCAAGGGTTGCAGTGGCATCTTCATCCATGTATAGATCTTCAAGCTTGGTGAACTTGGCTCTTGGCTGCTTACTGGCGTTAGGTACTGCTTCGAGGGCCCCCCGAACTGCAGTTTGGAAGGTACGGTACCAAGAGGTTTCTTGACGCTGGTCACCGACTTTGAATGGGAAGTGCTCTGCATATCCTGTTTGGTTGCCGACTGCTAGCATCCTGAATTTCCACTTCAGGGTGCGGGGGCCTGCAAACGGCTGGCATCCCGGGGGGTCCAGCTGTATCATCTCCCTTCCAAAGGTACATACCGGGAGGCATACATCGTGGTTTCTGCGCACCAGTTGCATGTACGCTGCGTCGTCATCGGTGTCCACCCCGTCCCACGCAAAGAAGGTCGGGAGAATCAGCAGGGTGAGGGTGCTATCGGTGGTGCTTTTAGCTGATCTGATGGCCCAATCTACGGCTTTAACCGCCATATGCACATCAAATTCCGGCACCGCAAGAGATGGCCCTGTCCAGCGGACTGCGTACGCATCGTGATTGGCGCCGAACACCCGATCCCGGTCGTGTGCCGTCCAGTAGCTGGGCGTGCAGGGGTGGACGGTGAATGGGTTGCAGAAGCGCTCTTGGGTAAGCTTAGCTTGGCTCATGATTGTGTTCTTAAGCTGCTGGGGGAGGCCCCAGTGTTGAGCTTCGGTGGCCTTAGTGCCGGGCAGCTGGCGGTATCTCAAGGCAAGGCGGCGTAGTTCTTCTTCGAACGTACCAGCTTGCAGGGCTGCCATTGTGTCTGGGTGGTTGCTTTGCATGTATGTGAACGCGTCTTTCAGGCGGGCGACCACCTCAGGGCTGATCATGTGTTCACATCTGCCGTCTGTGCCATAGATGCAGCACAACTCTTTTGTCCTTATCTGGCCAGCCGAAGTGGCGTACTGCACTGGCCTCACATACGCACGGCAGCCCCCTCCACTGGCTCCATGCGTGTCGGGGGGGATATCTGCATGGGGGTTGATGGGGAGGGTGTGAAGTACCAGTTTCTTGCGGATTGCTTGGCCAATGGTCACATCGTACACTCTTTCAGCCGCAGGTGGAGTGACTCTTGGGCGTTGCTGCATGGCAGTCTTTTGTCTTTTGACTTGACTGTCATCATGGACGTGTTGGGATGCAAGAAGCTCTTCCAGTTCCCGCAGTGCCGGAGGTGTGGCGCTGGCGCGTATGGTGGGAATGGCCTCTGAGGCCTCCTTCCATTCCACTCTGTAGAGCTTGATGTCGTTAGGGAGGCTTTGTGCGGTGTATTGTTGCTCATGGCACTCCTTGCATGTGTAAGGTTCAGGTGTTTCAGCTGAGTCCTCACCATGCACCCGTTGGATGCATTCAGTGTGATACCACCTGTCACACGTTGTGCAGATCTTACAGGTTTGTTCTGTGGAGGTGGCTGGTCTTGCACAGTACTCGCATGGGCGCTGAGTGTCTAGACCGAACTGTTGTAGGTCGGCCGGCGTGGCTTCTGTCATGCAGTGGACTTTGTATCCTGAGGCTTCTTGAGTGGCAATCTGCCATCCTGGTTGCACACATGGAGCCCACTGCACGATGGCTTGTTGTTGGGTGCGAGAGGAGCAGAGTGCCTTCACAGAGGCAATTCTTTCATCCGTAAAGGAATACTTCGCTCCAAGCGCAGCCATGCGCTTTTGTGCTGGCGGGGGTTCTCCTGGTTGAGGAGGTCGACTCGAGGCAGCTTTGCAAGCATTGGTGTAGAGGCGATAACCGGTGCACGTGCGGCGGCTCACTGGGGCGTCGGCAATTTCCACAGTGTGTCTGTATGTCTTTCCAGACGGCCCGCTTGCTTGTTTGCGGCTCCTTATGTATTCGACTGTAGTGTTGCGTGCTTGTAGTGCTTGGTGTTCTAGGTCTTGGTGCATCCCTGACAGGGCATGCAGGTCGGTGTGCGTTCCTGGGATGGGATTGTTCCACATGGTGCGATTGCCCGGCCAGTGTGCTTGCATATTCCGGTGGAAGTCACTGTGGAGGGGGCGGGATGCTTGTTCGGGAGGTGCTCTGCATACCTCCGTCCACGGCACGCCTGTGCTGAGGTAGTGGGTGACTCGGCGCCAGGCTGCAATGTGCTTGGGCTTTACCTTGTTCTTTCCCATGATGGACACAATGGCTAGTGCTGGGAGGACGTTTATGCGTTTATGGCACAACATGTGCTCAACTGTGTTGATTCCCACAGAGTGCAGAACTTGTATGTCTGCCACGAGCCTGCGGTCCCATTCACTTGGCTCAGCTTCTAGCTTTGTGAGGCTTGCAGCAAGGGGTGCCAGGGCGTCCAAAGCTGCTTGCCTTGTGCCATCCTTTTTGAGGATGATCCTGGCCTTTTGCATGGCCAGGGCTTGTCTGACGCGCATACAGTAGCGTGAGACGTGGGGGAGCTGAGAGGCTGACAGCGCATCCGTAGCAGTGCACTGTCGTTGCATGAGGGCACGGGTGAGGCGGCCTAGGGGTCCTTCATCGTTCAGTGCGCGGGTCAGCCGCTGCGTACAGATGATGGTGTGTTCGACCTCTAGAGAGGGGCATCCCAGTCCTCCCTTTGCAGTGTCCTCATGTGCACCAATGGTGGACATGCTGACCGACAGCCCGTGTGCTTGTTTGGCGATTTTGCAGAGAATGCAATCCAATTTCTTGATTTCCGGTGACGTGAATGGTGCCATTGTCAGGACATGTGAGACAGCGGCCCTTAAGCTGGACTTCAGAATGCGTAGTTTTTGGGATGGGCTGGCCCATGAGGTTTTCAGTGCGTTGGCTGCATTGGCCAGTTGTTCTACTGTTGCCTTGAATTGTGGTTTGTAGTCCAGGTTCATGGTGAGGAGTACCCCAAGGTGCCGGAATGGGGTTTTTGGGTGATGGTAAGTAATAGGCTTGCCTTGTACAGTTATGTGCCCTTCCAGTTGCTCCTTTAGGCGTTGGTCATCGTATGGCTTGTTTGGTTGTGAGTGATGGAGTGCTCCTGTCACCGTTGTCTTCTTGTGGTTGACTACCAGGTGCCCCCAAGTTGTGTATGCGGAGAGCTTCTTGGCTTGGTGTTTCAGTTTTGCAAGGGATCCTGTGAGTGCGTTGAGATCGTCTGCATATGTGATGGAGCTGGTGTGGCGTTGGTCATCAGGAACTTGAGAGTCTTTCAGGCACCCCGGGACGTATCCATGCCTGCCGCTGTGTAGCCACCTCAATAGGGGTTCTATATATAGTATGAAAAGGAAGGGGGACAGGCTGTCCCCCTGAATTGTGCCCCTGTCGATGGGGATGGGAGCCGTAGGGCCGTGCGGCGTTTGGAAGCGAGTTTGTGCCCCCATGTACAGGTCTTTCACCACCTCGATGGCGTCTGTAGGGAAGCCCAAGTCATAGAGGATGCATAACAGTTTGTCATGTGAGATGGTGTCAAATGCTTCCGTCATGTCTGCTTGCAGCAAGTAGATGTCTTGTTTGTACCAGTAGGCGTCCTCCAGGGCCATGGCCATCATCTCAATTTGCTGTGCAGTGGAGCGCTTGCTCCTGAACCCGGTTTGTGATGCACTCAGCATGTTTTGTCTTTCGGCTCGGTCTGCCATGGCAAACGTGACCATGCGCGTCCAGACTTTGTAGACCGTGATTTCCAGGCCAATTCTCCGATAGAAGTCGAGTTCAAGGGGAGTGCCTTTGTGTTTGTAGAGCATGATCGTCGTGCTCTCTTTCCAGGAGTCTGGCGTGAGCCCACAGGTCCACATGAGCTTAATGATGTTGTGGAGTGCCTGCTTCCCTCTCACACCTGCCTTCGCCTCTAGTACAAGTGCTGACAGGGTACCTCGCATCAATGATCTAGGCATGAATCATACACGATCATACACGATCCAGCTCAACTTGCATCCCAACAATCTCCTGACAATGGGTCAGCCAGGCTACTGGCCTATCAAGCCAGCATGCAACTTCTGAAGTCACCAAATCCAAGTGCACAAAGATCCAAATTGACATCACGAATGGGTGACAGTCGCCCTAATCGTACAATTGGTTGCACTACCATGCAGCCCCAACACATAGCAACTACACTACATGTCAAACGGGCTGACACAATACTTAGACTGACTGCCACCTAGGTGCCAGCCTGCCGGGCAGCCTTACGCTTGGCTGCAACATCACCACCGGCAGCTGCTACGGCAACAGCCTTGCACACCGGCTTGTGCTGCTTCCAGTGCTGCACAGTAGTAGGCCATGCGGCAGCCGTTGCACTTGTGCCCCTTGCCCTGCACAATGCCCGCCTCTGCAGGGCCCTGCATGTTGGTGCATGAAGGGTTGTTGCAGCCCCAGGACAGCGGCAGGGAGCTCAGGCACACGCCCAAGGCATGCAGCCGGCCAGCCAGACCCACACCCTCAGCACCATCAGCACCCCCAGCAGACGAGCTACCCTGGTCCTGCTGCTGCTGCTGCTGCTGCTGCTGCTGCTGCTGCGCATTTGTGCTGACCCCATTCCATGGGCCGCTCGCACTGGCGCTACCCTGCAGGCGCTGCATGGCTGTGAGTGTGTCCTGCAGTGCCTGCAGGATGCCCCCAGGGTTCATCCCAGCAGCAGCCAGCTGTGCTGATGTGCTGCTGTCCTGCAGCCAGGACTGAAGGGCAGATAGCCAGCCTGTGAAGTACACCGCCTTGTCTTGAAAGTGATTAAGCAGCATGGGCTGTGCCAGGTTCAGGCAGCAGCGGCCCAACAGCACCAGCCAGGGCATCATCAGCAGGGCATCAGCACAGCTGTTGGGGCAGCTGTCGATGACTTGTGGCACTCCTTTAGCATCAGAGGCACCCTGCTGCAATCTAAGCTGGGCTGATTCTGCTGCAGTTGCTGTGGAAGCTGTTGATTTCCCAGCTGTCCGGATGCTGCTGCTGCTGCTGCTGCTGCTGCTGCTGCTGCTGCTAAACGCACGGCAGGCAGCAGTTCTGCTTGCTGCATCCTCAAAAGCCCTTGTGTGCTGCAGTTGCAACCCAATAGCCGCTTCTGCAGTGCGTGCAGTCGTCAGCAGGCGTGTGGCTGCCCGACAGCCCGTGTTCTGCCCCAGCCCTGCCTGCAGCTGCACGGTCTTCTGCAGGCTGCACATCAACCCAAACAGCTGCTGCTGCTGGGGGCTGCCGGGTGGGGTAGCCAGGCCAGCTGATACAGGGGCACCCTGGTGATACTGTGGTTTCTCTAGAGGAAACAGCCCGGTGATAGCCTCCCACTGCAGCTGCAGCTGCGGAACAGTCACCCCCAGCCGCACACAGTCCTGCAGGGTCGCTATCAAAGGAATGTGCAATGCTGCTGCTGCTGCTGCGCCATCAGCTCCTGCTTTCGTACCCTTGCTTGGCCCCGCAGTGACCAGGTGTGACTGCAGGTCATGCCTGCTGCTGCAATGCTGAGTGACCAGTTTCAAGGCAGAAACAGCTTGAGACACAGCCTGAGCAGCAGGTTTTGCACAAAGTGGAGTGCTGCTGCTGCTGCTGCTGCTATCGAGGGTGCCGTCGTATCCACTGCTGCTGTTGCAGCTGCTGCTGTCGGGCTGGGCCACTGCAGCTGCAGCAGCAGAGGCGGCAGGCTTGCAAGGAGTTCCCCGGGCATGCCGATGTAGCATCCCCAGCAGCCCTGCCATACTATGCTGCAGGAACACCACCTGCTCCCCCTCTGCTGCTGCCAGCTGCTGAGCTTCAGCCAGGATGGCATGCTGCTGCTTGCTGGGCACTGCAAATGCCTCACTTGCCTGCTGCAGTTTGCTGGCAGGCTCTGCCCAAGCATATGCTGCAAACTTGGCTGCGGTCTCACACACGCTGATGTAATCCTCTTCATGGGGCTGGCTGGGGCAATGAGCAGCACAGTGCAGCATCACAGATGCCAGCAGCACATCAGCAGCAGCCTGCTGACCAGCTGTGCTGCTGGGGGCGGCACCCGTGCAGCCATCTGAGCACCCTGACTCCCCCGACTGCTGTGACATACACTCACGTGCCCACAAGCTGGCGCTAGTATGAGCTGCAGCAAGCTCACCCATCTGCTTGATGTGACCCTGCAGCCTTTCATGGAAGGCTGCTGCCCACAGCACCCCTTTGCTGCTGAAACCCAGCATCTGCAGCAGCTGCTGGTGTGAGGCAGGCAGCTCGTCCTGCCACTCAGCAACAAATGCTACTGCACGACGGTAATTACGGATCCCAGTAAAAGGTCATCTGTCAGTTTTTGGGGCAGTTTTTGGACCCCCATATCTCAGCAAGCACGGGCGCGCGAGCCTTGCAACTCCGTGTGCGTTATCAGCACATAAAAGTACCCAGGGACTTTTCAATTCAGCCACTATGCAAGCTTGAGCTGCAAATGCGTTTTGAGATGCCAACATGTGCATACTCTGCCCAATGCAAAAAAGCTTGTAAAATTCCTTTTCAACGTCATCAATGCACAGAAGCGACTGGACGGTCTCACAGCAGCAAAGACAGTGCATACCGGAGGACTGAAATCGAAAAAAAACTCAGCTAAATTCACACCATCCCGTGATCGGTCTGAAATTGTCGTACAACAATTCTGTACAGTGTATACATATTTCAACGCGTGTTCAAGTGCTGCAGGTGAGCAGGTGATGCACTTGTCCTGCCCAATAACAAATGACACTTCTACGCTCGATGCACAGTCAGATGCAAAAAACATAAGATACAATGGACTTATTGAATCGTAGAAGACCAGGATATGCCTCAAAACATCACTTGCACCACGCTACGCGCCATCGTAACAGGCAACATGATGCACTTCGCTAGGGACAGTCACTTTAGCCTTGTATCTACAGATTTGGTGTTTTTCAGCCGTAGTGTTGACGAAGAGCAGGCGTGCTGCTCATGTTGAAGCACCAGCTGACAGCCCAGCAGATGCATCCATATGGACCATCGTCCATGGTGGGCACCAGCAGCAGCACCTGCTGCATCTCAAACAGTTGCTTCTCCGGGGCAGGTCAACATCACCAATCACAGCACACTCACTATAGCATACGCACACTACAGCACACTCACACTAGCTGTCAAGCAACACCACTAGACAGCCAGGCAGCCAGGCCCTGAGGGGGGGGGGGGGCAGGAAGCACAGGAGCTTTAAATTGCACACACTGAAACAACTGTACAGTAGGATGCCAGAACAACCACCGAGGGAATTGAAAGGAACAGGAGGGGACCACTGGGATCCGTTACCGTCCCTGGTTCATTCCCCTTTTGAGACTATAGGGTTGACAACTTTCCCAACACTGCTGCTGCCACCGCTGCCACCGTCGGTGCTGCTGCCGCTGTTGCTGCTGGTGACACCAGCGCTGCCGCTGCCGCTGCCGGCGTCAGCGCCGCTGTCGCTGTTCCCTGCGTGAACACTAGCTAGCACCTATAGGTGCAGGCAGCTGCGGGGGACGCAGCAGAGTGTAGCAGTGGGCTACCATGAAAAAGCCGCTGATATGGCGCCAATCGGGGGAAAGCAGCAGCTGCTGCAGCCGCCGCTGCTGCTGCTGCTGATGGGTCCTGTGTTGCCCTGTGCGGCTGCTGGCAGTTGAACCTTTGCTGCCGGGCGCTGCAGGATCACTGCTGGGTGCCTGTGTAGCTCCCCGTGACACAATGTTTGCGACAGCATGGACTGTATAGCGGACAGCAAGCAGCAACCAGTTGAGACCACCGATGGCCTGCTCTGTAATGCCATCCTGCGGCTGATCCTGGTAGCTGCATATCAGCCGCAGTCCTGCTGCTGCCAGCTGCATAGCAGCCTCGGCACTGCTAGCCAATGGGCTCTGCAGGAGGCTGTGGGGGTCCCAAAGCCTCAGCAGCACGAGCAGTAGGTCAAAGAGGTCCCCAACAGATATGAGCAGAAGCATCAGTGGCTGTGCGGCGTCAGGTGCAGCCTGCTGCATAGCTGCCAAGCGTGCTGGGCTTGCTGCGCACGCCTTTACCTCTTGTGCTGCAGCAGCTAGGATGCCGGGCAGATCTTCCCATAGCCCTGACTGCTGCAGTTGCTGCCGGAGGGCTGCTGCTGTGCTGGCCTGGTCTGCACCCTGCAGAAGGCCCGTGACAAGCCTTGCCAGAACGCGTATGACAGCCGCTGCTGCAATTGGCGCCCTGCACCCGTCAGGCTTGATCTGCTTGACAGCAGCTGCTGCTAAGCGCCGTGCCACCTGCAGCAGCGAGACATGGATGTTGGCTGTAGCTTGAAAGAGTCTGACCACACGAACTGCTGAACATGCCACTGGCACATCGATTGCTGTCCCCACTGCCGTCCTGCATGGCACCCAACCAGGACAGTGTTGGTAACTTTACTGCTGCTTTTTACCTCTTTGGCCAAGATCTTCTTCTGAGTGGCTTTGCTGAAGTTGTTCACGTTCAGGTCACGGAGCTTTGTTGCTGCCAGATGGGCTGATCAGCCTCATGAGTCCTTGTCCTGCAACAATCTCAACACATCCTGCCAAGCCTTGAGCTCGTCGTGACAGACATGCTGCACATGACAAATGCAGGGCTTCAGTGCGATGGCTTTGGTCGGAAGACACGGTGCAGAAGCACCAGATCAGACACTTGGACTGCTCTGGTGCTCCCTATACCACAAGATCAACAGGCGCTGACGGGCGGTAAAGGCTGCATATGAAAGTAAAAATCACGTTTTGACACCTCTTGTGCAATACACGAGGGGATTGCAGCCGACCGAACACGAATTCGAGGTTGCGTGGTCACAGATCCAACCGCAGTCCAGCGTCGTGGGTCTGAGCCGCACCTAATCCGATTGTAACTGTGTATATCTCATGGAAAGTGGCTGTCAGGCTATCCGCAAACTTCCCGACATTCGAGTAACGGTTGACACCCGGGCCGAGGACACTTTTGTAAGACAGTGCCCGGAACCGGGGAGGTAGCGTGATTTCCTGTGGAGACACTGGGAACACACAAGATGGTAACACAATGTAGCTAGCACTGGGGTCCCCCACCGCCACCCCAGGCAACAAAAGCCTAACAAAGCAACCTCACAGTACAATAGAAGGCGTCCAGTCCAAAGCTGCGAGTCCAGCAGCCCCATCAAGCCTAACAGGATTACCTGCAAGCAGCACCATCACCGCGCAGCGAGCGTCAGGAACAGCCCACCAGGATGCCAGGAAGGAGCATGTAGGCACAAGGGGGGAGGGTGGGGGTCCTCCCCCACCCCCAGCGAAGGCTGGCAGCACCAAGTAGGCCGTCACCGTGGGACCTGAACAGGCACAGCAGACAGAAATAACACAGGACAGGCGGGGCACACAAAAAACAGACAGCCGGGCGGCAAAGAGCACAAGGCACAAGAAAACCACCCTGCCACCCAAAACTTAACACAATGTGAAGTCAACCACCAACGGGGCAAGAAGCCCCGCCGTTGCTAAGCAGTGGCACTCACACAGCTACAGGAACGCACCGGGCGCAGCCCGGTCAGAGACAGGCTGAATGATATGCATATGTGGATGAGTGACAGCAGAGAGGATTCATGTAAGTGAGTGGGCACAAGGTGAAGAGAGGGTGAGAAGAAGGATGCGGGGCGGGCGCCGAAGCGGTCCCCACCCCCAGCGTGGCCCAGTGTCCCTGCAACAGGCACAAGACAAGGGGAGGGGAGCAAGGCAGTGTGACACAAAGTGGGGACGGGAGGGGGAGGGGATGCACTATGCAGAGGCGACTGATGAAGTGGGTTGTCCGATCTGGGGGACTGTTCTCAGCAGTGCTTGATTATTGTGATTCTGTTCTTGAAACCGATGGTTATCTGTTGGCTACTCCACTAGCCTCGGGCTCCCCTGTGGATTGTACGGCTTTGGTCGTGCCAAATGCCGTATCTGTAACTGAAAAGAGTCCAAAGTCATCTGTTCCAAGTGTTCAAGAATCACGGACGGCCGCTACAACATCATTCCACAAAGGGTCCACGGAAATGTCGCCATAAGTGTCAAAATGATGGGACAAAAACCGACGAAGAACCTTGAACAACGAAGACCGAACGTGCCCGCGCTTTTCCAGGTTCACAATGCACCGGGCTGCCTCCTCCACAAAGTTAGACCTGTCCATAATGATGGTGCTGAAACGAAACAACTGCCCGTGCAGGACGTTCGGGCCCACGCGCGCTGAGACTGCGCTAGCAACATGAACGTAACCCACCACAGGAATATCAGCATAGCAAGACTCCCGGCGTTTGTCATACAAGTGTGCAGTGCTGCAAACCCGTCCGTCCACCACATGTGACACAATGCGGATGTCCAAGGTAGGGTAGCCCCAAATGTCCCCTGGCACCCGTGCCAACTCCAAAACCTCCGGCCCTGGGTAGATGCCAGTGATGGCGCCCCCGGCAATAGATTGGCTGTCATACCACAAGAACGGCAACAAGCGGTTGGGACCGGATGTGAAATCGTCAACAAAGCGAGCCGTAAACCGAAAACAGCGCCAGACATAACGGGCCACGTCACCTAGGCGGTGTGGGGGTACATGCGCCCCCACCCAAGTTGGCGTCGGGCTGGTATCAGCAAAGAAAGCCTCAGCATAAGTGTCGCCGTCCTGATTGGGCGGGTGAGCCTCCACCAGACCGGCAAGCCGCTCAGCAAAGGAGACCTCATAGGAGTACAAGAATTAGTTAGCCATGTACACAGCCGGGTTTATACCCATGGGGATACCCATAGTCTGCTGAAACACAGTGTCCCCCAGCCGCACGTAAGAGTTGCACACCAGTAGCTGCAAAACTGCCTTAGCCCCGGCTCTATCAAACATGTAGCAGGCGCCCTTCTGCTTGTGTTTTCCCAACCGCACGGCCTGTAGGCCAGTGCCAACCCAAGTGTAACCCTGTGCCGAGTGTTTGTGGTCAAAGGACGCCACCCACTCGTGCCGCACTTGCTTGTCCCGGTACACCAACAAAACGGGCGTGCTTGGATGGCGATCCCAAGCCGTGTCCACTACCCAATCTAATTTAGTCAGCAGAGGAGTATGGGGGATGTTGGTGTAAAGGCGCATAAAATCTGCTCCCTGCCAACCCCCGCCTGCTACAAAATCTGCCTCTGACACCCTGGCGGAGTTGAAGCGCGCGACCAATTTTGTCAACTGGTTGCTGGCAGAAATGCCGAGGACACTTTTTGTCCAAGGTGTGGAGAGCAGTATCACAAGCCCTGTGCTGCTCAATACAAAGGTGCCAGATCACACACGCAGAACCCCAACCTGCCAGCGTTGCTGTTGACAGCTCAGGAACACAGCACAAAGTGGGTGACCACAGGGACCAAGTGTGCTGAAACTTCGCCCCTCCCAGCCAGGTCGATGTAGCCCTGCCACATGGCACTGAGACAGGCATGTCATCATGGCCACAATCATACGCATAATATGTTCAAACTGCCCAGTTTGCTCAAACAAGTGCAGTGTTTCTTACAACACAACAAACAGGGCCAGCCAGCAAGGCGGCCCACTCAAACCCAGAAAACTAGGTATAGCGGCCTTTACTAGCACCCAACTGGCTGCTGGTATTCTTCCTCACCATCGCTGCTGCTGCCAATGCTGGTGCTGCTGAAGCCACCCTCAATGCATCACTTTCCCTTGACAAATCCAGTATCCCTTCCTCCTGTGGCCGTGCAACACCACCCCGTCAGCTGCACACCACACAGCTGCAATCACCAGTGAGCTGTTCCTGCCGTCCAGCAGGAGCCAGTGCTACGCAACCATTCACACTTGCTGCTACAGCCATATCCACCTGCCTATTGTGCTTGCTGTCCAGCTGCATTTGGCCACTCTGCAGGATGAGATGCTGCTACTGCTGCAGCAGCTCACATCATAACTGCCGCTTCTGCTGCTACAGCCGCTACAACTCAGCGGGCTAGCTGCGCTTGCCAGACAGGTGTATCTTGCCCTCCAGCAAATCGTGTGTGATGGCGACCCGTACGTTGACGCTGATGTCCTCCTGCCTGAAGTCGAAGGCTCCGCCCCGCAGGCCCATGCGGTTGCAGAACATGAGGGCGAACACCCCGCAGTCCACGCCATTGGCCTGGCGGGGTATGTCGCGTGGGTACACCTCCTGCCAGCTGCTCATGTCCCAGTCAGCCTTCAGCTTGTCCTGCAGGGTGCAAGGGGGGTGGTGGTGGTGATGGGGGGGGGGTGTCAGCACAGTGCAGTTTGGTAGCAGAGTGTGTGCTGCATGTGTGTTGAAGGAGGAACACCGCTCAGCATGCCGAGCAGGAGGCATTGGGGACAGCAGGGAGGGGCATCAATGGAGTTGTGTGTACTCTCTGTACATGTACACCACCCCGTCAAGCTGACGGGGTCAACCTTTGCAATATGCAACTGGAGCTCCTCCAGACACTGCCCTACAAGAATTAGGCCCCACAGACCCAACTTACACCTCCTCACGGCCCTCTCAAATCCCCTCTCGCACCCGCGTGCCTCCCCCTCCCTACGCTATCATGCTGCCCTCCTCCACCCCCATTGATCGCCAGTCCAGCCATGCCATGGCATCATCCGCACCTTTGCCTCTCGCACACCCAGCGCTTGTCTACCTTCAAGATGCCCAACTGGAGACGATGTGCTACATAAATTGATTGCAGGAACGCCCACCTTGTTCCTCTTTGCAGTCCTCGCTGTGTCAAACCAACGGCTTTGAACCCCACCCCTGCTCCAGCCCCCCACTCTAGGCCATCATACTGCCCTCTTCCATCACCACTTCAACATCTCTGGCCAAATCAGTCGAGCTGAGTGCTGACCCACCTTTGCCTCGTCACACACCCAGTGCTTGACCTCACTGACCGCGCGCCTGTTCTCCCCCATCAGACTGTCAAAGAACACCAGGCGCTGCGCCTTGACGTCAACCATCAGCGCAGTCCAGTGGTTGCCCTCGTGCACAGGGATGATCACACGGTCACACCTGCACACACAGAGCGGCGCACATACAGGGCAGACTGGGTCAAGCGGGAATGCTATGGTAGTCAGATGCTCCTGTGGAAATGCCAACTGCTTGGTCGGAAGCTGTCGATGCAAACTTTGTCAGTTGACAGCAGCCCTCTGACACATGATCCCAATTTGAAGCCACACAAGATGTTGAGGGACAACATTTTCACGTCGCCAGTTGCTGCAAGACGCACACAGTGCAAGGCTAAAAAGCAGGGGACCCCATCAGCCTCCAGCTGCATCATGGCATGCGGCTCTGCTCCCACACCAGTGCTGTGCTGTGATGCATACAGTACACGCTGCACTTACTTGAGCACGCAGTCCACTGCCAACCCCGCTGCCTTGAGCTTGCCTGGCAGGGTCCACCGCCGCACCTGCACCACGCAGCCACCACAGGATAATCACGTGATGTGGCAGTTGACAGGTGAAGCGTGGCTGACACACAGAGGTCATGCACATGTGATAGATAGGTGAGGGACAGGGAGTGGGGCAAGGAACAGCCTGCAACTCTGCTGCACACATCGTCCGCTTGTGAAACCAAACCCACAAGGGCGTCCATACACATCATCACAACATTGACTACCATTACGCAACCAAAAGGGACCCATCAAACCAGTATGCCATGCACCCATCATGACCGCTGCATGCTCACAACAGCTTCAGCCTCTGCAATCTTATTACAACGCTGCCTGCTCACGTTTTTGTAGTTGTACTCCTTGGCATCCACATACAGCTTGTTCAGGAAAAAGGTGTTGAAGAAGTGGCAGGACAGGCCACCAATGCCACGCAGCGCTGCGTCCCGGTCCTGCATGCATGCATAGCACAGCACAGCATGAGAGCAACGCATAGCATGGTGGTTTGACATATGACTGCAGAGCTATTGAACCATTTTCATACACAAACAGTGAATTGTGTGTTTCACTATGAAACGTTGCCTCGGCATGCCGCATGCAAAGCATGTGATGCCAACCGTTGCTTGCTAGAATGTGCTGCCATGCTGCTTCAACAGCATAATACGCTGTGAGGCAACATGCCGCTGAAAATACGCTGCCTGCCATTGCAGAACTGACTTGTGCAGAAGCACATAGGGGGGGGGGGGTGCAAGTGGATACTTTCACCGCTGGGCCGGACCTCTATCCTACAGACAACACCTGCAGCAGCGCTATCCATGGACATGTACATGCACATTCACATGCAGCCTCACCTGCAGCAGTGCCATGTACATGTTCATGCACTCGTCATTCAGCCACTCCATGGGCTTGAGTGTGGACAGGTCATAGCGGGTCAGGTCTAGGTTGGAGCGGGCGTGAGACACCAGCACCTCGTCAGCCTTGCCAGGACCTGCCAGCAGGAGCAGCAGTGCAAGGTTAGCCCCAGAAGTCAATCAAGACTGGGCAACCCGTCAGGTTGTGTTGTCACCAACATGTCCGCTGAAGTGACAACATCTGACAACCAATGGCAGTGAACAAGAACACAGCATACATGTGCTGCACCTGTGCAGGCTGCTTAGGGGCTGTGACATGTATGTGTTTGAGTGCACACTGTCTGCAGACGTCTGCGTGTGGTTGGACGCCTGTGTTACTGAGCCACTTGCCAAGCCTCACCCTGGGTGACCGCAGTGTAGCGGCTCATCTGCTGCTGCGTGCAGCTCCAGTTGGCGCGCGGGGCTGCATGACAAGGAACGTGCAGACGGAGACATGTCAGTAACTCACTAAACAACCTTCAGAGACGCGGCATTGCAGCAATACCTTGGCTGGAAACAACCTACAGTCTGTGCAGCGTGCCTTTGTACCATATCAGCACGGTTCGCAGCAACCTCATTGCTTTGCTGCTGTGGGCGCTGCAACAGTGTGTGCATGTATTCAGTCAGAGACAAATCCCCAGCCTCCTCAACATGCAGCGCTGTGCATCACCGGAGCATACAAGCTGGCCAGCAGCACTCACCCAGCCATGCACTGATGCCGAGCGCCCCCAGCTCAGCTGCTGCCGCCTCGGCCTCCTCACTCTCACTCTCAGCCTCCTGCTCTGACTCATACTCACTGCCCTCCTCACTGCCAACAACACCCTCAGCCTGTTGTGACGTGATTAAAAAGGGTACGGCGGGGGGGGGGGGGGCACATACATGCAATGTCACGCATGCAGTCAGGTGGGGCATACAACAAAGCCTCCTGCTTGTTGCACCAAGCCTCCTGCTCACCCAGTGCTGGAGGAATGCGATGAAGCACGTCAAGGGCTTTGCCAGTAGTGATGCTCATTGAATGTGCTGTCCTGTGCCAACCAGCCTCATGCTCCTACTCTTGTCGTTGTTGTACACACACAGCTGCTGATGAACTGGCGTCCAGGTATCTCCTGGATGGCTAAGCGCAGCACCAGCGCCTCTCCCTTTGCACATACCCCCTCCCATGCGCCTTCTGTGCTGGGTCAACCCCTTGAGCCATAAACCCTGAACCACCCCCGCATACCTCGTCAGGGTACTGCTCCTGGTTGCTGCCCCCCTCCTCCTCATCACTCGACACAATCACCACCTCGTCATCATCACCACCCTCCTCCTCCTGCTGCTGCTGCTGCTGCGGCCGCCGCTGCCAGGCTGGCAGCGCCGGCAGCCGCGGCAGCGCTGCCGCCGCTGCTGCGTGCTGCTTTGCGATGCGCTCGGCGGCCTGCTGCCGCTGCTGCTGCATCTCCTGAAGGCGCTGCTGCTCCTGCAGCTGTCGCTGCAGGTTGTGCTGGATGGTTGCCTCCTGCAGCTGCTGCCAGGCCTCGTGGGCGGCGGGGTTGGCCCTGTAGTCGGGGCTGGTCTGGGCCAGCAGGTGGCTGTCAATGCGCTGCATCACCTGCTGGGAGTGCTTCTTTGCCTCCTGCAGAGGGTGGAAGCAGGACACAGCAAGGCACCGCAGGTGAGGACGGCAACACAATGTGCGTCCAGTTCAAACATCGGCTGGAGCAGTTCTGCCCAGCACAATAGGAAGCAGGGTTTGCCACACACATTTGCAGGACAAGATGGCCAAGGCATTACAGTGAAGTTGAGCAACCGGCTCCCTCACAAAGTGCACTTACTGGCAGCAGCATGGACCGCTACAAAAAGTATGCTGGCTGTTCAGGTCAAAAGTTGAGTGCTGCTCACCTTGCTCCTCTGCATTGCCTTGTCCAGCATAGCCTGTGCCTTTGCCGCCCGTGCCAGCGCTGCCGCCTCCTTCTGGTCAAGGGCAGACTCCCTGTTGACTGCAGCCGCAGCACCCAGCTCTGCCAGGGTGTTGTGCAGCGCAGCATCGAAGCGGGCAGGAGGGGTCAGCTGGCTGGTACCAGCACCTGCTGCGCCAGCTGCTGCTGCTGTGGTGGCCGCACCACGACCTGCTGCTGCCGCTCCTGAAGGACCTGCTGCCGCTGCCGCTGCTGTGGCGCCGGTGTCGTCAGCAATGTCAGCACCAAACAGGCGCTGAGCAACCTGCTGCAGGGGCGGCGAGGCACTCCTACGCCACACCCCATCTGCTGCTGCTGCACCAGCTGCTGCATGCCCTGCTGTTGCTGCAGGAGCCGCCAACAGCACCCTGCCTTGCCCCGCTGCTGCGGCAACTGTTGCTGCTGCTACTCCCCGACCTCCTGCTGCTGCTGCTGCTGCTGGTGCCCCATAGCCATGGAGGGGTCTGCTGGTGTGCTGCACCTGTGCTGCTTGCCTCCCAGCATACGGCCGGCGCTGCTGGTGCTGCAGCAGTTGCTGCTGCGGCTGGTGTTGCTGTGGCGGAGGGCCCATGCTGCCGTAGCTGCCCAGCTGCCTGCCACGGGGGCGCTCTGGGCCTGTCAGCGGGCTGATGCGGAACATGGCCGGGGACTGCTGGCTGCTGTCTGCCATCCTGCCAAACCACTGGCGTGTTGGTGTGGGTGCAGGGCCCCTGCTGTTACCAGCCATCACCTGGGTGGGATAGTGCAGGTGGGGTCGCATGGAGCAGGGGCATTCACATACTAGAAGACTTGAGGGCGATGTAGGCCCCTGCCTGAGGCAGGGAGCCAATCCGCCCACAGGGGTTGCATGTGGACCGTTGCTGCATGCTGCATGTGGTGCTGACACATGGACTGAGCCATTTGGCAGCTTGGTGGGATGCTTCACGCTGTCCTGTTCCCCCGAGTGATATTCACCCTTTTTGCATGCTTACGTGACACTTTCAGACCCAGGATCAATGCAGACAGCAGTTTGCCTGCTCATCTCGTGCTGGGGTGTCCTGGCAGCATGCGCATGGGCATTCAAAAAGGCTTGACCCACCTGCTGGGACACCATGGGCATGCGCCTGACAGGCTTGTTGTAAGCACCGTGTGCTGTACGCTGCTGCTGTGATGCTGTTGGGGGCTGTGCCAGGGTGTTCCTGACCTGCTCGTACCCTCCTGCACGCACAGCACCGCTGAAGCCTGGTAGCGAGCCAAAGAGCTGTGTGCTGGTCGCGTGCTGTGCTTGCTGCTGCTGCAGGTGCTGCTGCTGTTGGGTGCCTCTGCCTGCAGCATGTGCTGGCAACTGTAGGGGCAGGCGCTGTTGCTGTTGCGACAGCCTGGCAGCCTGTTGGCCGGCCGCTGCTGCTGCGCTGGCGTTGCCTACTGTCTCATGGTCTGCTGGTTCATCCGAGTTCAACTGCGTGGCATAGCTGCTCTGGCCGTTGGGCATGCCCTGCTGTTGGTGCCCTGCTGCCCTTGACTTCTTGGCAGGGGACTGCTCTAGAGGTTCTTCTTCCTCTGTCTTGCGTTTACCTAGTCCAAAACTCTTGAGCGTAGCACTGAAGATGTCAGTGAAGCCCATGATCGCTGGGGCTGTCAAACAGGTTGAGGACAGGCATGATATGTCAGCATCTGAACAGCAGATCACTTCAAACAAGATAGGTTCGCGAGTCCCCAACAGGAGCGAGAGACACTGATCCAACGGTGCATGAAAGTATCTATGGATGCTTGTTGCAATGTAAGAGCAGACTGTTTAACACACTTTTTTGAGTAGCAGTTGGCATCTATTAACAACGCTCCGGGGAAATGCCTCCGCAGCGTCTGATAATTTAAAAGGAACTATATGGCATGGCTGCCGTTCATGGGCTTCAACGACAGTCTGATTTTTCCCTTGAGTTTGATCAAGAGACCACATTTGCGTACTCGCCGTATCCTGCATCATCCTCAGGCTTCGCAGGAGCGCTTTTGAACTCAACGGTGTTGTTGTGAGCCCGCTTCAAGGGCCACCATCGCGATTGAGCAGCAAGTTGTGTCAACTGTGGGGCAGGGTGGTGGTTTTGTTCGTGCCTCTGGCACAGTGGCACACCTGATGGGTGCTTCCTACGGCCAGCATAGCTTTAGTTGATAACCGGACCCGGTCTGAGGGGCCAGGGCAGCAGCAGCAGCAGCCATGGCCGACCTGACCAGCAGCCAGTGGCGGGCGTGGAAGACGCAGCTGTTGCCGCTGCTGTATGACTGGTTCATGAACCACAAGCTGACCTGGCCGTCGCAAGCCTGCAGGTGGGTGCAGTCACTGTGTGCTGCTGGTGTTGCCCTGCAAGCACGTAGTGCATGGCAGTGTTGGCAGCCAACAGTCTCGTCTGCCGCCACTCTCCAGATATGCAATGCCAGCCTGACACCCGATACAGCAGTTGTAACATGCAACATAACATACGTCAGCTGGGGGTGTGATAGCAACCATGATGGCATTGCCTTGCATGGTGTTGACCGTCAAAAGGCAAAGCAATGTGACAGACATGCCTTGCTGCCAGTGATTGTGCCTCGAAGCAGAAGTGCGGGGTCCAGCAGGGGGGGGGGAAGGGGGGGAGTTGGCAATTACTTGGGGAGTGCTGGCCAGCTCATTTCGAAGTATGCAAAGTTGCATTTCTAGGGTGGAGTCCCTCTTGCAATAAATGCGTGTGTTATCAAACGGAAGTGGCAGCAGCAGGCCATCACACGTACCTATTTGTAGGTGCCTACTGAGACTGTCATTGTTTACGCTAAAATACTGTCACTTTGGAAACACACGGGGCAGCCTTGGAGCTTGTCATCACTGTCTGCATTAAAGGGTGTGCTTCAAGCAGCATGCAGTCAACTCACATCAGATGCACATCAGTTTTATAACTCCCAGCACCTGTAATGTAGTAATTGTACTTCCGGCAGCTGTGCAGTAGTCATCATACTAGTACAACAAGCTTGAGGGACCTGCTCGGACTTATTTCCCAGGGATGCGTGCAGGCCATACCCTACTTATAATGCAGCTAAGTTGGTCATCAACAATGCCACTGTAGCTCACTGGCCGTTCCCCATACACTATGTTTTTCAGAATTTTGTTTTCATGCTCCGTTGTTGCAGGTGGGGGCCTCTCCTGGAGGACTCCTTGTATAAGACCAGGCAGAGGATCTACCTGTCTGAACAGGTGATGCTGAAACTGCTGCACACTACATGCAGCAGCACATTCAGCAGCAGCGGCATCAGTGGCAGCACCCGCACTAGCAACGGCACTAGCACTAGCAGCGGCATCAATAGCAGCAGCAACGGCACCAACAGCACCAGCAGTAGCAGCATGCTCCATACTTACGCAATTACCAGCAGCAGTGGGGCCGCGTTCCCCAGCTATGAGGACTGTGATGGCCGTGCCAGCAAGGCCCGATGATAAATAGAGGAGATGCAATTGCCATTGTTGCACAACCACATGTGAACTGGTGTTGTGTTGTGTGCTGTTGTTGTTGTGATTGTTGATGCTTCAGACAAACCCAGAGGAAGCTGATGGTGAGCCTCCAAAGCTGGTGGTGTGTGATGCAGAACTCCTCAAGGTGAGGCTTGGTCATGTCAGGGGCCAGGAGTGTTTGAAATAAGCCCCACCCCGGGGCTTATTGGGTACCGGAATCGACGTGTGCGGGTGATCTCTATCACCCACTCGAATGCGAAGAGGAAGGGTGCCAATATGTGTGAAAGCCCCCATGAGCAGATCTGCTCGCTGGCTAGTGCCGGGGAAGAGGGTTAACCCCCTGCAATATTGGTATTGGTATTGGAAATGCATGGACTGAATTGGCATGGCAAGGCTGAAGGGCGTGTCATTCATACCAAGGGCCAAAACAAAGCACGTAAAAGGCCATCGCACGCCTTCTACCAGTGAGCAAATTTGTTGCAGCCCTCAAAACCCCGGCTGTTAGGGACTGACAAACAGCATGAGCGCCAAGGGAGCATCATTTTTCAGTTTACACGGTGTGAGGCCGTCCAGAAAACAGTACTTGAGGTTGTAACACAACTGCTTAGTGACAAGCTCGCAATGAGCCTTGCAAGGTGCCTCTTGTTGGGGTTTGTGCAACATGTGTCATGGGGGCATGGAGCCACGTTGACGCTGGGACTCTGTGCCGATGTACTGTAACGCATTGTGGGGTTTTGTCGGTCTGCAGGAGCGTGTGGCGTCCAGCGAGATCGTGAGCACCTGGGCGGAGAATGGCCGCTGCCCCTACATACATGAGGTCAAGACCATCGTGCACCCAGGGGAGGTGGGTGTTCCCTCAAACTTGGGCAATGCAGCAGTGTGTGGTGCCTGAAGGCAGCGGCGGGGGGGGTGCCGGCCCTGCATGCTTTGTGCTACATGCCAAAGCCTGTGGATGTCAGTGGGTGAAGGGTTCTGCATGTTTTGTGATGATGTGTGTCATTCGTCTTGCCCACTCTTGGTCAAATCCCATGGGGCTCCCAGGCACCTCTTGGTTTTGGGGTTAGGTGATTACAGGTGGATGCTTTCAGCGCAGAGCGGTACTCTCCACACTGGATGCGCTGGGTAGACCAATGGTGATTCCACACGTAGTATTTGACAAGTCACGTGGGCTGTGGTGCAGGTGAACAAGATCCGTGAGTTGCCGCAGCACCCGGCCGTGGTGGTCACCCACACTGATGCACCTGAACTGTACGTCTGGAACACTGTGACACAACCAAACATGACGCGAGACAAGGTGCGAGTCAGCTGGATGTGTATCTCATCTCACTGTTTCTTCTGTGGTCTTTGTGGGGTGCTCAAGCCTCCTTGTCCCACTGGTGTGTCTGATGATACTGCTGCTTTGCAATGGCAGAATTGATGCAGGGTGGTAACAGGCTGAGAAGTGGCGCTTCATGCCAACCCTTCCACAGGCTTAAATGGATTTAGCCAATAGCATGGCCAACACACTTCAGGAGGCATCATATCAGACCAGATTATACCAGTACACCTCATTGCGTACAGCGGTACAAAAGGATCCTGTCAGAAAGGAACAGTCCGTTGAAGGCTGTGTCTCTGCCAACTCACCGTGCTGCTGTGATGTGTCGGTGATGAATATGTGCAGGGCACTCGCAGCTGGGGGGAGAGCATACCTGACATGACTTTGATTGGGCATGAAGACCAGGCACAATTCCCACTGGCAACAGCCCGCAGCGAGCCTGTGGTTGCATCAGGTGTGTGTGTGTGGGGGGGGGGGGTGCTGGGTACATAATGGGTGGTGGCTGCACTCTCTTGCATCGCCTTGCATTCATCTTTGCTTGCTGTCCGTATAAGAATGGTGTCAAAGTGCTGAGCAGCTGCAGTTATAGTTGTGTGTTGGTATAGGCTGCATGCAGGTATAGGGTACTGGCAATAATAATGCACAAGTTTGCTGTAGCTAGAGTCAGCAAAATCGTCTGCTCTCTGTCACTGTTTGGCACCAGCAACACCGGATGACCAACAAAGACAGGGCTGCAGCAGTGCACGCACAGTCACCCTGCACATCACACCCATGCTAGCAAGCTTGGCGGCACATATCAAACCCCATTTTTTGCTGCAAGCCCTCAGATGTTTGGCACAGAAGCCAAAGTTGCTGTGGACTTATTGAGCTGCTTGTGGACTGATGTCATGGCTGACCCGAAGCACATCTGGACGGCGCTATTGCTGTTCTGACAAACCAAATCACAACCTTGTTTCGTGTGCTGCAAATATAGGCAACCACAGACCGTGGAGCACATGATGGCAGTTCATGTGGGGTTGCTGTGGTTGTGAAGTCACACCTTGTGGCTGTTTGGTGTGCAGGGGGCACTGACAAGCTGGTGCTGCTGTGGGATCTCAAAGACAACTGCAAATCGGGTGGCATCCTGGGGGACACGCAGCAACAGCAGCAGCAGGAGGAGGGGGTGGAAGACCTTGAGCGGGCGCCAACCAGGACCACAAAGCTTCCAGCACGGTGAGCTGCCGGCACTTTCAGCCTGCCGTACATGCATCAGTGCATGATTTGATAACCGTATGTCATGAAGTGCAGTCTGGGAGTGGGTGACTAGGCAGGACAGTGTGATGCCGCTACCACAGCTGGCAAGCGAAGTGTGGCTACTGTGGCTGCAGCCGCCAATCGCACTACCTTCCTATCCTGCGGTGTCAGTTGGCAGTATCAAAAAGGCGTGTGCTAAACCGATACACGCGCAGACATTTAACATAATACAGAAATCATGGCCTCTGACCCATCTCACTGCCCTGGACTGCTTGCAACTCTGCCGTGAATACACTCGTGTTGCAGGCAGCGGCTGGTCGGCCACACAGACACGGTGGAGGATGTGGTGTTCCAACCGGGGCAGCACACGCGCCTGGTCAGCGTAGGGGACGACAAGCAGGTGTGTGTGTTGGCTGACTTTGTTCATGACATTGAATTGCACAGGGGCTCCTGAAAGGGCGATCAGGCGAGGCCCTGATCCAGTCAAGTAGTAGTAGTAGTTAGCAGTAGTCAGTAGTTGCAGTAGTAGTGCACCTTGCAAACCATTCCTCTTCTGCACCTGCTTTGCTGCTGCTGGGGCATGTTGGCAACCTGCTGCAAAACAGCAAGTCTGCATCGACACTTCCAACGCCTGTGGGCGCATCAGCTGCTTTCGTGCACCAACGGAGCCTTGAACGTGCACTACTAAACCCACTCGATATAGCAAGGATTGCACCGTTGATTCTGCGCATTGCATGGCAGCGACTGCAGCATTCTGTCCTAGATCGTTCTGCTGTGGTGCCCCGCTTACTGCACCGAGGTGCAGCTGGCTAGTGGCACGCTGCACTGCTTCAGAGATAGCAACCAGCCTGGGTTCGGGGTCTCAGGTAACTCAGCCAAGCCAAGCGGCTGGTGAGTGGGATCGGCACATGTTTCAGCATCCCCTGCTGGATATCCGCCCATACCTCGCCCGAGTGGCCATCCCAAGCTGATGCCTGCTCTGCTTGCATGCCTTGACTGAAGCAAGTCCAACCGTGCCTCTTGTCTGCTGATCTGCATCAGGTAGTGAACCCTGTGCCCTGAATTCAAATGAGCTGTGCCAAGATATCATCCCTCAACTGCTCCATTTACTGCTGTTAAGGGCATTATTGCTCTTTTGCCATGATGAGCTTTTCTTGCCGCCTGTGTGAGGTCAGTCTCACTTTCTGCTGTTGGCGCTTGGCGTACTGCATGGTCAGCATGGGTTCGTGCTGGCCAGCATGCTGCCGATGTATGAGACTCCTACTCTCCACTCCTGCTAGATAGCTAATGCCAAATGCAAGGTAGTAGTAGTAGGAGTAGTAGTAGTAGTAGTAGTAGTAGTAGTAGTAGTAGTAGTAGCAGTAGTATTGAAGTGCACATGGGTATGACATCGGCACCAGGGTAGGTGTGCCTCCTGGATGCAGGCTACAGCCAAAGATCATCAAGTTCAAGGTCACTGCAGCACTGCACTGAAGAGCTTGGAGTGCAAGGAGCTTCCACCAATGGCTCACATCTGTATTGATTATCAAACACTGGTGCACATGGTTATACGACAGCTATCCAGTGTGTAAAACAGCAGGTTGTGACGATGGCGCTGTCACACAAGCACACTACTGGTCGTTTCCTTCGGACCTGTGCAACCAGCATTGTGGCATCACAGCAACATGCCTGTCTGCTGTGCCTTGCCCAGGTGCTGTTCTGGGACACTACTGCCGGCAACAAGCCAGTGGCATCCATCAAGTCAGCACATGGCACCGGGCCTGATGTGCACTGTGTGGACTGGAGCGGGCTGCAGGAGCACCTCGTAGTCACCGGTGGGTGTGGCAGGACCAGGGTGTCGGGGGGGGGGTGCTGGGGTTAACGGGTTGTTATGCTGTGGGTGAGCTTGGCAGGTAACTGGGGACGACCACTGGTACTGTCTGCCAGGCCATGGTTGTTGTGTGGCGTGACAGGCAGAGAGCCCTTGGTTCTTATTCATAATTTGCCAAGTGCTGGTGATGCACAGGTTTGTACATCACACACCTCCACTTTTGCACAGAGGTGCACACTAGTGCTCAGCTGGAAACATCAGCAGAGGCTTGTCCTGTTTGTTGAACCAGTACCACACGTTCTGCACCTTACACCAGAGGTTATGCGATTCTGCATACTCCTGTTGTGCATGCAGGTGCGGCTGACGGGTCCCTGAAGGTGTGGGACAGGCGCAAGCTGCCGGCCAGCGGGGCAGCAGCAACAGCGTCGGAGGCCTGCCTGCACATATTCGCCTTCCACAGAGACGCCATCATTCGTGTTGAGTGGCACGCAAAGGTCCAGGTGAGAGTGACCGTGTTGTGTGAAAGTGTTCTGAACGTGGCGCTTGCATCAACACATTGCTCTGTGCAGATGCTGTATGTGGCCAGGGTGACGGCCTTGCTGTCCGTGGCCTTTGCTGGGCGCTTTGTGTGTGATGGCGATGTTCCCTAATAGAGGACGTATTCATCACGCATGAAGCGCAGCAAAGGCCAGGGACAGCAACGCAGTTACCCTGGTCACATTGTATGCTGCACTGCTTCAGGGTGTGTTGGACCGTGTGCTGTTTTGTGTCGTTGTTTGTTGCCCCTAAGGTTTGCACAATGTGTAGAAGGTGTAACAGGTTGTGGAGTCACACCAAGCAACCCCAGCAGTACATCCAAACACGGATGCTGGAGAGGACCAAAATCCGCTGCGGACCTTCAAAAATGCGTGTAGGTGTGCTGCATCCTGTGCACAGGGTGTTGGTAAGTGGCCGCGTCGACAGCCTTATGGCTAAAAGGAAATGTGTGGTTCTGTAAAAACAAATATGCAAAAAAAGAAAAAAAGGATTTCCTATATGACTGTGCCGTCATGTTTGTGCGCAGGGTGTGTTGGCGTCTGGTGGTGAGGACGACTCTTTAGCTGGAGGGAAGTGAACACGTTGTATGTGTGTGCGTGTTTTTTTTGGGGGGGGGGGAGGTTGTTACAAGTAGATACTTTCACCGCAAAGCGGTACTCTCTACACTTGATCGACTGGGTAAGCCAAACACGCACACCTGAACCGAGGGAACCTGCAAAGACACGTCAGACAAGACCAGCCCCCCAAAAACACACACACAGACATGGTAACTGCCACACACACCGAGTATAGTATCGTGCTTCCAAGACTCAGCTGTAAATCTGCAGTCTACACATACCGTGCACGCACACACATGGGTCAGTCCTTCAAGCATAGCAGAAACAATGTTGTACAACTAACACATCAAAGCCAGCACAACACCTTCTGAGTCAACACGCAAAGCAGTACCCACAAGGTGGCAACTACAAGTGCCCCTACCGCGACTCCCAACACATCTACTGAGCCCATTGTTGATGGGCTGGCCCTGCGCCGCAAGCAAGCTGGGTATGGCATGACGGCCACATAACCCAAGGGCTGCAGCGCAGGGCGGACTCCAAATAGGTTACCTTTCCCCAACAGGTAGCGCCTGTAGACGTCCATGGCCGCGACACAGTGGGCCAGTTGACGCTGCTGAGGAGTATCAAATACACTCTGCATGCACTGCTGAGCGGAGTTGGTCACACTGAATGCAAACAACGAGCGGTATTTGTCCCGGATGTGGTCATACGCTGGGCATTCCCAAATAAAGTGCTGCAAGTCTTCCGGCCTATCACCCCGCACCTAGTCAGCATAGTGGCAGGCCACTCGGGCCGCAACCCCCTGCCACTGCACAGTGGGCATGAGTTTTTTGTGCACAGGGTGTGCTGGCGTCTGGTCGCGACGACAACCCTTTAGCTGCAGCAGCAGGTTTCCTTTCACAAGCGCTTGCGTGTGTTTGGCGTGCGCAGGGTGTGTTGGCGTCTGGTGGTGAAGACAACTTGGTGGCTGTGTGGAGCCTGGACAGGGCCCAGCAGGCAGCAGGAGGCAGCAGCACACGCGGCAACGCGGCCAGCAGGGCAGGCAGCAGCAACGTGGCAGGGAAGGAGTCGCCGCCCGAACTGCTGTTCAAGCACGTTGGGCACAAAGGAGGGGTGAGTTGAGCATGCTGTCAGTGAGTTCGCTTCTGCCATCCATCTCAGCATTATCGAATGTTGGTGGCTGTGGCACCTTGTCAAGCTGGCCTTTGTGATCACACATCATGATGTGGAATTTGGGCTGGTGTGGCTGGACTGGCGCCACACGCTGCACAGTGACGACCCTGACTCCAGCTTGGTCGTCCCTGTTCTTAGACCTCACCCTTCGTATCGGACGACTGCCCGTGCTGTGTCTTTCTGCCAACAGAAAGTCATTGACTTCCAGTGGTGTCCTGACGACCCCTGGCTGATGATGAGTGTGAGTGAGAGCCTCAACCCCGGTGACAGCGAAGAGGATGAGGAGGATGAAGATGAGGAGGAGGGGGACGGGGGCTACTACGCACCACCTGGGGGCGGCACGCTGCAGGTCTGGCGCATCACGGACATGCTGTACATGCCTGAACAGGAGGCTATGGCGGAGCTGGAGGCGCACAGGTGAGGGGGGGGGACAGGTGCTGTGGTACTGAGTGCGTGAGTAGTGCTGAGTGTGTGTGCCACGCGCGGGGGGGGGGGGGGGTCAGAGGAAGAGGAGGATGAAGGTAAGGAGGAGGGGGACGGGGGCTACTACGCACCCCCGGGTGGCGGCACACTGCAGGTCTGGCGCATCACAGACATGCTGTATATGCCTGAGCAGGAGGCCATGGCGGAGCTGGAGGCACACAGGTGAGTGGGGGGGGGTGCAGTGTTACTGAGTGTGTGAAGCATAAGGGGGGGGGGAGGAGGAGAGCTGTCAATGCGAGACAGATTGGGGGGCGCACATGTGATGCAGTGTTGCATTGGTACAACAGTACTGTGTGGGAGGTGGTGCCTTGAAGGGGGCCATAGCGAGGCTGGAGCTGCACATATCATGTGCCAACTACTAGTTTGGGTAGGGGATGAGGGTCCTGGGTTTGAGAGGTATCTAAAGTCAGGAGGCTATGGCTGAGCTAGAGGCACACCGGTGAGGGGGCGGGGGTGGGGAGGTGCAGTGGTACTGAGTGTGTGAAGCATACGGGAGGGGGTTTGCTGCATTGAAACTGCCAATGCGAGGTGGAACGGGGAACACACAGGTGCTGCTGTGTGGGAATGGTGCAGCACGACTGTGGGGAGTGCAGGAGGGGAGACTCAAGATTGCATGTGAGCGCACCCCACTCCCCGCCAGACAGTCACCTAGTCACCCACCAATCCTCCTGATCGCTCCATCACCTACTCAGTCACTGATTGAGGACTGATTGAGGACTTCGCTGTCTTCGTTCGGCGGAGCTGGAGGCACACAGGTGAGGGGTTGGGGGTGGTTAGGTGCAATGTTACTGAGTGTGTGAAGCTTGGGGGGTGATTGAATCAGGGCATTTATTAAAAAGGCGGAGGGGGGGGCATACATGTGATGCAGTGCTGCATTGGTACAACAGTTTTGTGCGGGAGGGGGGTGCATGGACAGGGGCCGTGGCGAGGCTGGAGATACACAGACGATTTGCCAGTTCAGCGTGTGGTGGGGGATCAGGGTCCAGGTTTCAAGTGGTTTCCAGGTTTGAATTTTGACGGAGCAGATGTTGCTCTCAACATAATGGATGAGCCTGCGACCATTGAGCGCAGGCAGACTGCATGTGACATGATGGTTATGTATCAGCTCAGCGTGTTGTGCATGTCACCATGCACACTGATTCCAGCCTTGCATGATCACTGAATGCACCAGGATCGCCTGTGGGCGTTGCCAATCCCCACCCCTTACTCACTCATTCACCCAACCACCAACCACCCACTCGCTCCATTACTACTCAATCACAAACTGAGGACTCCGCTGTCTTCATTCATGTTTGCAGGGAGTGGATCCTGCACGGCCGGCAGCCCCCTCAGCTTGGTGCTGTGCACCAGCAGCTGGGCATGAGGGCTGAGGACATGAGCGGCGGCAGCGGGGCAGCAGTGGGAGGGGCAGCATCAGATAGTGGGGCGGCAGGCGGCAGCGTGCAGGGAGGCCCTGCGGCATCTCAAGCTGATGATATGGAGTCGTAGCAGTTCGTCCATGCAGCCAAACTATCAGTTGCTGTGGCGTCGTTGCACAATTGTCAATTGTGTGTCTGTGTGTCTGGAGCGCCCGCTTCCAGTTCTTGCACGTATGCCTTGCCCTTGCGGAGTTGTTTTGCCACACGTGATGAGCAACAATGAGCTGCGGTTGCTCGTGTCTGTCCCGTGCGTTCAACGGGCCTACCATCGGCTGGGGAGCCAGTGATTACTATGCAAGGGCGCTCTCGTGTTGCCTGCTGAGCCATACATGTGTGGCCCCTTCACAGCTGGATGCATTATGGTTACTCTTGCCACGTATGGCTTGCACACACATATGACGGCTGACGTAACAGTCACGTTGGGGCAGTTGTTGAGCTTGTACCGGATTCTGCTTCTTTGAATCTTTGATCCACAGATCACAGTGTGATTCATTCTGGTGTGCAAATTGAAAGCTGTGGATGTTGTGGTGTTTTGCCAGGTGGCCAGGGTGGTGCATCTTCAGATACTTATTGAATGTAGTGATTCCAGACACCTCCGCATAAGGGAGACGGTGCAACAGACAGAAGCACTGCTTCAGACACCTCAGCATAAGGGAGATGAAACAACAGACAGAAGCACTGTTGCAGACACCTCAGCATAAGGGAGATGAAACAACAGACAGAAGCACTGTTGCAGACACCTCCGCATAAGGGAGATGAAACAACAGACAGAAGCACTGTTGCAGACACCTCAGCATAAGGGAGATGAAACAACAGACAGAAGCACTGTTGCAGACACCTCCGCATAAGGGAGATGAAACAACAGACAGAAGCACTGCTTCAGACACCTCAGCATAAGGGAGATGAAACAACAGACAGAAGCACTGTTGCAGACACCTCAGCATAAGGGAGATGAAACAACAGACAGAAGCACTGTTGCAGACACCTCAGCATAAGGGAGATGAAACAACAGACAGAAGCACTGTTGCAGACACCTCAGCATAAGGGAGATGAAACAACAGACAGAAGCACTGTTGCAGACACCTCAGCATAAGGGAGATGAAACAACAGACAGAAGCACTGTTGCAGACACCTCCGCATAAGGGAGATGAAACAACAGACAGAAGCACTGTTGCAGACACCTCAGCATAAGGGAGATGAAACAACAGACAGAAGCACTGTTGCAGACACCTCCGCATAAGGGAGATGAAACAACAGACAGAAGCACTGCTTCAGACACCTCCGCATAAGGGAGATGAAACAACAGACAGAAGCACTGTTGCAGACACCTCAGCATAAGGGAGATGAAACAACAGACAGAAGCACTGTTGCAGACACCTCAGCATAAGGGAGATGAAACAACAGACAGAAGCACTGTTGCAGACACCTCAGCATAAGGGAGATGAAACAACAGACAGAAGCACTGTTGCAGACACCTCCGCATAAGGGAGATGAAACAACAGACAGAAGCACTGTTGCAGACACCTCAGCATAAGGGAGATGAAACAACAGACAGAAGCACTGTTGCAGACACCTCCGCATAAGGGAGATGAAACAACAGACAGAAGCACTGTTGCAGACACCTCAGCATAAGGGAGATGAAACAACAGACAGAAGCACTGTTGCAGACACCTCAGCATAAGGGAGATGAAACAACAGACAGAAGCACTGTTGCAGACACCTCCGCATAAGGGAGATGAAACAACAGACAGAAGCACTGTTGCAGACACCTCAGCATAAGGGAGATGAAACAACAGACAGAAGCACTGTTGCAGACACCTCAGCATAAGGGAGATGAAACAACAGACAGAAGCACTGTTGCAGACACCTCAGCATAAGGGAGATGAAACAACAGACAGAAGCACTGTTGCAGACACCTCAGCATAAGGGAGATGAAACAACAGACAGAAGCACTGCTGCAGACACCTCAGCACCTTGACAGACACGACAGCTTCAGCCTCTGCGATCTTATCACAACAAGACACCTCCGCATAAGAGAGACGCTGCAACAGACAGAAGCACGGTTGCATCACCGCGCATAAGTGAGACGCTGCAATATACAGAAGCACTGCTGCAGACAACTCCGCATAAGGGAGGCGCTGCAACAGCCAGGACATAGAGCCTTGTGGCCCTATGTGGACCTCGGGCGGGGACTTTGCCCCCCCCCCCCCCCTCCACCCTCCCTATGGCTAGTGACCTACTGCTAACAGTTGACCCCTCCTTCTTCCAACTCCCTTATGACTACTAGTTAACGGCTAACATGTCAAACAGTTGATCCCTCCCTCCCCTAACCCTTCTATAGCTATGGCTAGTAACCTACTGCTAACAGCTGACCCCTCCTTCGCTAACCCTTCTATAGCTATTGACCTACTGCTAATAGTCTACCCCTGCCGCCCCTAACCCTCCTATACCTATCGCTATCGATCTACTGCTAACAGTTGACCCCCTCCCTCCCTTAACCCTTCTATGCTATGGCTAGTAATTTATTGCTGACAGTCGATCCCTCCCTCCCCTGACCCTTCTATAGCTATGGCTAGTGATTCAATCGCTAATAGTCGACCCATCACTCCCCTAACCCTCCTACAACTATAGCTAGTAAACTACTGCTAACAATCTACCCGCTCCCTCCCCTAACCCTCCTATGCCTATGGCTATTGTCCTACTGCTAAAAGTCTACCCCTGCCTCCCCTAACCCTTCTATAGCTATGGCTAGTGACCTACTGCTAATAGTCTACCCCCTCCCTTCCCTAACTCCCTTCTACCACTGCTGCCCCTCACCTGCTGCCACCATGCTGTGTGAGTGTGCCGAACAAATTTCACTGCCAAACGACGCCGCCGCTTATTTGTGTGGACGCACAGTCGCTGCGTGAGTCAGCACACTCCCGTTCCCTCAAGAAAGACCCCCGGCATAGCCGGCACCGCCTGCAACAAGGCAGGGGGACGAGCGACGTGCGCAAGGCTGGAGCCCTGTACAGGGTATTCCTCCTTGTGAAAACACACGTCTTGTGGGTCTTTCTTGAGGTACGAATCAGCATGGTGGCCGGAGGGTTGTCAGGTTGCCAGGTGGGTTGCCAGGTGGGGGTCCGGTTTGCCTGCACAGCAGCCACGAATGACAAGATGATTAGCAATATTACTTCCGTGAAGTTCAGCGCTTCAACCTGTCAACGCTGAGGCTACAGATATAACTGTTTGCAACTCCACCATGCAAACTGCTGCTGGCCCAAACCCAACTGTTTGGCTTCTGCTGCTGCTGCCTCTCTCTACAAGTCCTATCTGATGCTATCGTATGCTGCTTAGAGCTCAGCCGGACCAACAGCCCGCCTTACCTTCGTCTCGAGCGAGCACCTTCCGCCCATCCACCTCCAGCCCGTATGCCGCAGCCCGGTATCCTAGCCCAGACAGCTGCTATATGTACCTGGAAGACACATGCAAACATATGAAACAAACGAACAAGGGCCCTGCGGAGACTCACCAGCTGCTGTACTATGGTTGTGATTCTACCCATTGCAGAAATGTCAAGAGGCGATGTTTCTCATATCAGAACTACACTTGCGAATCCTGAACAATTGGAGTGGCCCGCTGGCTTATAAGGAGCCAAGGAGCAACTTTGCCTGCTACAGGCACTGCGTCACTTTCGACGCTTCAGCTTCCATGGAGCAGGCGGACGCTGTTTTTTTCGTAGACTCTATGGAAAGCATTTTGAAGCTCTAATCGCGGTTGTCTTGCAGCAGGGCCCGTAGCAGTGCAGTACATGGTACACACTATAAGGGATTGTGCTAAACGATATCTGAATGTGCTTTGAACTGATATTTGCGTTGCATCTGGGTTCTGGTGTCGCGAGAAGCGGCCTCAGGTGGTGGCACTTTGGAGATCTCTTCTGCAGCAGTAGAAAACGCGGGTGCACGTGGTACCACATCAGTACATGGTTTCTTCATGTGTGGTGAATATTGGTCACGCAGGGCCTGAAGCTGCTGCTGCAGTGCCTTGCTCTCCTCAGGCTGCCTGGTCACTGTTCTGAGGGTGGGGGAGTTTAAGGAGATGTAAGCCTCGAAGGGTTGTGAGTAGAGCACAGCTTGCCTGCGCTGAAGCCAGCAGTGAATCATCCCTCAGCAGCTGTCTGGCTTGTGCTGACGAACAATAGAGTATCAGCAGCATATGGTTGCGGCGCCGTACGTACTGTACAGCAGCAGCAGCCTGTAGGTACCATGCATGCAGGTTGCTGCTTGGCAATGGCGTGCCTCTTGCCACACGCCATCGGCAGACACTCTCTTTTTGATGCTGCTGTAGATTTGCAAATCGCTTTTGAAGGGCGCAGCTGTAGTGTCTGCGCCAGCGCAGTACTACTACAACATGTTCTTGCTGCCAGCATGGCATGCTGCGTTTCAAGGCACACCTCTGGAGTGCTTGCAGCAGTTGAGCCATGCCAGCTGACAATGCACAACTCCAAGTCAGCTCATAGTAACGGCAGGTTTGCTGAAGATGTGTTTGCTCTGCTTGTGTGGCGCAAGGGGGGACAGGAGGGGGATGGAAGAACCCCTGCTACCGATGGATGTGATCACACGTGTTGTGACCCAGTCACATGCAAAGCAGCACATCGTGCCTTGCTTTGCGGCAGTGTGTAACGCCACCACCCAGCCATGATGTGATCTACTGCTGTGCGGCACTGCCGCAAAAGAAGCAGACACAGCCCCTATCACACCCAGCCCTTACCCTTCAGGCTCAGACCACACAACAAAAAGAAATGTCTGAAGAGGTTGCTAAGCCTTGCATGCCGTCAAATGGCATCCTGCAGTACTCAGTACTGCCGCTGGGCAGGCCAGCAACATACAAGTTGACATTGCCGCTGCGATTGCGTGACACCCCACAGTAGACAGCAACAGCAGCAAAAATGCGCGACAGGCTATGCCCACTCGCCGCTGAGCAGACGCATCAGCACAACTACTTGGGATCAGTTGCCCAGCCCTGCTGGTATCACCCTTCATGACCTTGCACAACATGCACCCTTGCCATATGTACATGGTGCATCCCCGCGACATGCACGGCATCTTGCGCTCTAGAGGCCTGGCTGCAGCAATCAACAGCAGCCACTGACGTCAGCTGCCAGGCGGCACATACACCATGGTAGAAACAGCATCCACTCTGGCTGACATGCCCCCCCCCCTCAAGGGCCGTGTCAGTGGTAAAGCCACCCCAACATCCATCAACATCCTGCCAAATCCTGCTATCAACTGCATAGTACAAAGCCAGCAACGTGCCAGTCACCCACGTTCTGGCTGCTAACTCTCCCCATCACTGCCATAATACCGTTCAAGCCGCTGCCCCCGCCCATGTGGCTGCCGCTCTGGCAGCCTCCCACTCCTGCCATGACGCTGCTCCACCCAATCCTTGTCCTCCCCGTCCCCTCCTCCTGCTGCTGCCACGGCTGTTGTCGCGACTGCAGCCGTCGCTGCTGCTGTGGGGATGGGGATGGGCTGAGCCCGGCAGGGGCCCTGCCCCCCGGTGCACTGGCAGCTAGCCTGGCCCTCTGTGCAGCAAGGACAGCTGTAGGTGAAGATCCCATCTGGCCCGGCCCTGGGGAGGCCCCTGCACTGCTGCGGCCCCGGCGGCCGCCAGCACCTGTGATGCTGTATGCACCACTGCCAGCTGCAGCTGCTGTTGGGGCTGAGAGCCTGGGGACTTCTGGACTGCGCTGGCTTTGCCGCCCGTGTTGCTGGTACTGCTGCGGCTGGTGGTATGGGGAAGCACGGTTACCCCATGGCAGCTCCAACTCAGGTTCATATCCAGGCTGTCCAGTTGCATCCACCACCACCTGCACCTGCTGAAGGTCGTAGCCACGGCTATACTCGTCATCACTCATACTGTCACCTGCCGCCGCAGCTGCTGCTGCTGCTGCTGCTGCTGCTGCTGCCTTGCCCCTCTGGGGAGCCCTGCCACCCCTGATTGCCCCAGGGGAAGTTGCAAAGTTGGAGCGTGCCCTGCTGCCGTTGCTGCTGCCGCTGCGTTGCCGACCCAGGTCCTGCGGACTGTAGCCAACCTCCTCATCTACTGGGGGCCAGAGGCTCAACCGGCCCACTGCTGGTGGGCTGCTGAGCTTTGGGCGCTTGCTGCCGTGGCTGCTGTTGCTGTGCTGCCGTTGGAAGCCGTCAGGCTGGGCCTGCAAGGCAGCAGCGGCAGCAACATCACAGAGGCAACATGACACCACACAACAGCAGAGGGTCTTCAGTCGGTCATCATAACAGCATAAGCATCCTGGACAGCAACACAGAGACCCATGGAGTGCTTTGAAATGCAAAACTGCTACATACTTGCCTTGCAGATGCCAACACATACAAATTTGCAGCGTTGAATGCAAGCAGGCGGGTCGTTGTGCACCTCCCTTCTTTTCAATTGCTGTTGCATATCCTTTCAGCTCGCATACCTTGCTGCTGCGGCCCTTGTGTGCCTTGATGCTGCTGCATTGCCCCTGCTTGCTGCTGCCACTCCCTTTCGACCTGGCTGCCCGCTCTGAGGCTGCCGAGCTGCTGCTGCTGCTGCTGCTGGTGGTGGTGGTGGAGGTGCTGTCAGTGCTGCGCCTGCTGCTCTTCCTTGCCCGCCGCTTGCGTTTCTTCTTCTGCTGTCTAGCCCGGCGGCGGCGGATGCGGATGTAGCACCAGATGATGCAGCCAGACACCAGCAGCAACAGGCCCACCAGCAGGATCCAGAACATGCGAGTGCTGGTGAACCACCGCCACCAGGGCCTGCGACAGCAACAGCCAGCATAAAAGCAGGCAGTCAAATCATCAAAATCATCATCATCATCAGCAGCAGCAGCAATGGCAGCGAAACACCCGGGTGTGAACAAGGAGGCAACGGTGTGTCAGTACAGAATCAGGCCGCACCTGTGCGTGTCACTGGCGATGGCAGAGAATGGTTGCTGCAGGCAGTGTGAGACGCTCCCGCCGCACCTGTGCTTATCACTGGCGTCTCGCCGTTGCCAGGGGCTGGCGTTGGGGACATACCAGGGCGTCCGTCTGGGTTTGCGCTGTTTGGTATGCACCACTGAGGTGCCACAACATTCTGCATACAGAGCAGCAATACAAGAAGACATCAAAGGTGAGCTGGGCGGTCAGGAAGCCCAGCACCAAGCTGAAAGGCCGCGCTCCGGCTCTTGCTGTACCATTACCCGAGCCACGCTTCTGCTGCAGTAGGTCCAAAACATCGCTGGTGCTGCTGCTGCTGGCTCAAGCTTCAGCACCACCTTGTGCGCATGACGTGGCACAACAGCCATGCGCACACTGGCAGTTGCTGTGTATCTACAGCAGGCTGCGTACTACATACTCACGCTGAGATCGTTGGCAAAGCCGCTGTTGCAGTTGCAAGTGCATCCTGTCAGGTTCTGGACCCCATTCCCATTGCAGCCGGCAGGAGGTGGGACCAGGCAGGCCCTGCTGTGGTCTGGCAAGAACCCACGAGCTGCACTGAAGTTTCCAGCTGCTCCAGCAGCTGCTGCTAACACTGTGGTTTGTAAGGCAGCACTGAGGTTTGCTGTAAAAGCTGCCCGCTTGGCGAGACTGACTGTGGTGCTGTTGGTATCTGCTGCTGGGCTCCTGGTGCTGCTGGTGTAGCCTGCCAGCATGCTACTGACCTGCTACACAAGCCCAGATGAACCTAATTTGAGCCTCTGAACCAGGATACAGCTCCACATCGAGGTTGCCAGCCCTGACTTGAGCCTGTTGACTGTTGAACTCGCTCTGACGGTTGCAGCCACAGCTGTAACCTGAACACAGCCATAAAAGGTGGAGGTGAGGTGATTGAATTTGTGTGCCTGGTGCACCCCGTGCAAGTGAACCAACTGTGTCTGTGTCACTTTTCAAACCTCGATGAATGTAAGGTTGCAAGTAAGGGGTCGATCTTGCCATCGTTGCACCTTCCTTTGGTATGCCTGGCTTCATCTGCCGACATTTGCTGACATACCTGGGGACTATCAGAGGGCTTTCGACACCATGAGTCGCCGAGACCATAGGGATCCCAACCGGATATCCCTGCTCATCAGAAACTTGCCCTTGGACTGCAAGTATGTGTTGTATCCTACACCAGGGGCACACGACAACAGCTGACGACAGCAGCAGAACAGCAGTCAGAGATCTCATGCCATGGTCTCCTGATGCAGGGCGGACGACGTGCGCTACAAGTTTGAGAAGTTTGGAGAGATACGTGATGTGTACCTGCCCAAGGTGAGCAGGTCCTGTGGGGGCCACTTTAAGTGGACTTCTGAGCCAAATGACAGTTGAGCAGTCCAGCACAGCAGCCAGGCATCTGCTGTTTTTTGGTGCAGCTGACAGCAGTCAGGCCCTGTAAGTTGTATCATAGCATGGTTGAGCAGCTTGGAAGCAAGCAACAAGGTTGCGGGGTGATTGGGAGGTGGAGAATGTCCCAAGCACCCACCAAGGTTGTCTCAGGAACTTACACCACCCACACTTGCTGCTGTGCGCTTTGCAGGACTACTATACTGGCAGGTGAGGTCACCATGGTGTGCGGATGGCGTCTGCAGCTTTTATTGCTGGCAGGGGCATGCAGGCACATGCAGTCGAGCTGCAAGCCTCAATGCCACCAAATTCTCAGCAGGCAGCACCCAGCAAAGAGCAACTGCAACCAAAGGGCTACGATCCAGCCCAGCACCCAAGTTTCCTCTGCTCCCTGCAAGCCGCCATGCTTGCACCATTCCCACAGCAGCAGCAAGGCACAGGAGTGAGGGCAGAGGTTGGAGTGGGTCGCAGGCTGAGCCCGAGTGTGATGTCCGAGGCAAAGAGTGGGGTCAAGATAAGAGTGTGAGAGCCCAAGTCTGACATGCAAGCACTAAAGCACAAGGCTCTCAAGCTTAGAGGTCAAGGCTTCCAAGGCTGGTGGGGCAAGGGACCAGGATGTAGAGAGCCCAAGGGAATAGAGCGCAAGCAAAAGGCTTGTGGGCTGCAGGTAAGGGGGCTATGCCTGCCAATCCTGCAAGTTCCTGCTTTGCTGTGTCATGTGTCTGGTGGGACTCCCCCTTGTCTTCTAACATGGGTCCTGGGCTCTGCACCAACCACCATGTACTGCCGTGCGGCAGCTGTTGCATCGCTGCTGCTAGCAGTGCAATGGCCATGGGGGCGCTTAGGGACACGCGGCACGAACAGATTGGCATCACACATATGAGTCGTGGGAAGGGACCAGCAAGGCATTCTGAGCTGAAGAAGGGCTTCGTGTGTGCGCTAGGAGGCTAGGGGTGGCGCTCTTGTAGGCCCTGGCGGGGATGACAGGTGGCACTGGGAGGCTTGCTGGTGTCATGTGCTGTGATACCAGCAGACGCAACCTATTGGGCAGGAGGGGGGGGGCACCTCCTGCGGCCAGTACCACAAGCTCAGCGCCTCTGATGGCAAATTCATGATTGTTGTGCTGAGCGTGCTGGTGTGGATCTTTTTTGTGCCGCTGTCTCACTCTCCCCTTCTCCGTCCCTGTTCAGGCCTCGTGGCTTTGGCTTCCTTGAGTACAAAGACCCCCGTGATGCTGAGGAGGCGCTCTACCAGATGGACAGGTCCGTCTTCATGGGGCGGGAGATATCGGTGAGCACAGTGCGCTGGTGGTTGTGTTGTACACTGGACATGCAGCTGCGTCTGTGTGCATGCAGCTGTGTTGCGTATTGGTTTGGACAGACACGGGTCAGAGGTGTTCATACATCATAGCATTGCAGCATAGGGTTTGATGCAGCATCAGCTGATGGGCACCAAGCTGCTCATTTCCCTCACTTTTGCTGGCCGTTCCCCTCCCTGCTGCTGCGCTTGTCTGCTGGGTGATCGTCAGGTGGTGATGAGCAAGGAGAGCCGCAAGACGCCGCGTGACATGATCCAGCGGGAGCGCAGCACAGGGCCCTCAAGAGGTGGGTGCTATTGGTGGCGGGAGGGGGGAGACTTGCTACGGAAGTTGTTGCGCTGGGCAAAGGGGGCGGGCTTTTTGTGCCGCGCAGCAGTGGCTGAAGCGGTGTGAAGTGCAGGTTGGGGCTGGAGGGCTATGAGGTAGGTATGTGCTTTTGTGTCTAGGGTGTGATTGGTGCATCTGCTGATCATAGTGTGTGGGGTTTGTGCAGCTGAACGCTGGATGGCCCAGGCCAAGTACAGCTGGACAAACACCCACACATTTGTCTGCCTGCTGGGGCCCTGGGCACTTCTCTACACGCACTAGCTGGCTTAGCCCACGTTTGGCATCATGGGCACGGTACCATACATGCGGAGCGCCAGTCTCAGCTGTATGTCCAGCTTTGTCTTTTGCTTGCCGCTCCCCATCACCCAGTCACTCACCACCACACTGTCCTAACACCCCCCCCCCGCCACCCTCTTATGTGTTGCCCCCTTTCCCAGGTGATGACCGCCGTGATGGGCGGCGAGACCGCCGCAGCCGCAGTCCGCGCCGCTACAGCCGCAGCAGGAGCCCCGGCGACCGCAGGTGAGGCACACTGCTGCTTGCTGCTCCCCAGCATCCATCGAGGGTGCTTGACGCCAGCTGTTGAACATAACTGCAGGCGATGTATCAGGGAGCGCGACTGGGTTTTGCATAGGTTGTTGGGCGTCCATGCTGCTGATTTCTATTGCTGACTCCATCCTGTGGGTGTTGCAAATACCATGGCTGCCTCATGCTGTGCACGAGAGTGTGTAGCGCTGGGCTTGCTGGTCGTTGTGTGTCTGTGTGAGCCTCGCTAACGAAGCCCTGGGTTGGGGGGGGGGGGTGCTTGCACCAAGACAAGGCAGCACGGCTGACAGGTACACACACTTCAAAAGCAGGGTGTGTCAGCCTGCACCCATGCAGCCTTTCAAACCACGTGCTGACCTTGTGTCTGGCGGTGTTTGCTGCTGCAGGCGGGGACGCAGCTACAGCCGCAGCCCACCACCACCTCGCAGGCCGCGCAGCCGCAGCAGGAGCAGGACCCCACCCCGCCGAGACAGCCCACCCCCACGCCGGTGCGTTCAGTGCACAGGGTTTGTGACTTTCAGTGCCACCGACCCCGTGTCTGTGTCTGTGTTGGCCAACTTTCTGTACTGTCCTTGGCATGATGTTACAAGCTGATGTCTCGAGTGGGGTCGCGTTCTGTACAGCACGTGGACGTCAACTTTGCTTTAGATGTTTGTTTAATAGCAAGTAACCCCAGTGCTCTTACACCTAGCACTTGTGTTGAAGCTGGTGTGGGGGGTGCAAGTCGCAAGTTGATGCCAAAGAAGCGATGCAGCGTCAGTGTGCCAGTGTTGTGTGCGTGCACAGGCTCACTTGTTTGTTAGACCGGGTCCTGCTGCACTATTCTTTCATGTATTGTGGTACCGCCATACATGTGTGACAGTCCCGTCGCCCTGTGCTCCCGCCCGCCTGCCACCTTCCCACCCTACAGGTACGCTGATGAGCGCCCCCCTTCACCAGACGCAGACAGGCGCGACGAGCGCCCAGCCTCACCCCGCGGCCGCTCAGCCTCCCGCTCCCGCTCCCCTGCCAACAACATGAGCCCCAGGGGCCGCAGCCGCAGCCCTGGCGGCTATGATGACAGGGGCAGGGGGGCCAACGGGGCGGCTTCACCACGCCCACGCTCCCGATCCCCTGCGCGCAACGACTCGCCGCGCTCGGGAGGGGACGACTACTGAAGGCTGCGTGTGTCGGGGTGTCATCAGCTGTAGGGTACAGTGTGTCGACAGAGAGACTGCATGCGTGAACATGCATGCTGACTAGCAGTGTGTATGTAAGCTTTATTGGGCGTGTGTAGTGGCTGGCTGTGCTTTGGGCGCTTTGACAGGGTTCAAGTGTGGTGGGACTATACAGTGGGTCTGGTGTTGCATGCGGGTGGTGCAAGCAGCAGGGATGTGTGCACATGTGCATGTGTCTGGATGCGATCGATTGGTGTGGGAGTGGCTTGTGGAGGGGTGTGTTGTCAAGTATGTCCGGGGCAAAAGGCTGCGCTGCCAACTCTTTTTGCTCGAGCTGGCTGGCAGCAGCATTGAGTGCCCTAGGAGTTTGCTGTACGTCCTCAAACTGCCTCCCGGTGCTGTTGGGTGAGTATCCTTGCACCCTGTCGCACCCTGCACCGTTGTGTCAAAGCCCTTAGGTTTTGGCTTTGTCGCTCCCGTTCACCAAGCTCAGAGTAGCAGGGGGGCATGGCATTGGCGTTGCAAGTGCAGCAGTTTCCCAAATCATTCTTATCATCCCCATTCAGCATGCTGGCATGGCTTTTGTGGGTTGTCAAGCCGTGCCCTGTGCTGGGACGTATTGTTGTACTCTGCACAGGGATGAGGTGTCTTGCAAGCTGAGCAAGCCTGGTGGGTGCTGCATTCAATGTAAACTGGCTGTGGTGATGCGCGTTTTTGGGTATGTAGACATGCAGCGCGCCTTGAAAAGTGACAGACCACATCGTTTGCGGTGCCCAACATACACCCTCAAGCAGTATTGCGATACAGCAACAGCAAAACAAATTGGGGCGAGCCAGTGCCTTGCATGTTGCCGCAATCAGCACTGGCAGATCGAGCCAACCATCACGTTCAGCCTGACGCTGGCTTGGGCTGTGAAAGCATGACATGGGGGACAAACTGGCTATGGTGCTACCACTGCGCACTAGCCCACTTGTGTGGTTCAGCTGAGTGTTACAGTCATGCATGAATGTTCCTTCAGTTTGCCAAAGTGCTTGTGCAGCACTGGCAGAGTGATGTGCACAAGACTGAACACCAACGTAAATGTACTGGCAGCCCTGCTACCGCTGCCGCTGCTATCTTCGAAATCTTCTGTGCTGATATGGGCGCCATGATTGCCAAACAACAATGTAGGCCTGCAGCGACTCCTACTGCTGCTGGTGTTGCGCTGTAGCTGCGCAGCTGCACTGTCATTGCTGCTGCTGGATGTGCTGCATGCTGCTCTCCACGGCTCAGCAACCTCTGAACCAGCAATACCTGAGAGCGACCCTGTTGCACTTGCCGCAAGGCTGCTGCCACAAGTGTCAGTGCTGCTGTCATATGGTTTGAGAGCCTCGCTGCTGCTGCTGCTGCTGCTGCTGCTGCTGCTGCTGTGGTCATTGCCGTCTTCGTACAGCCACACCCACACCCTACTACCCTTCTGCCCTGCCTTCCCTGCCACCGCCAGCCGTTCTTGCATCACAAACTGCTGCCACAGCCGCCTTGCAACCTCCCTACTGAGGCCGGGCCCACTACATACACAACACACAGCACTCATGACACTGCTGCCACTGAGGGCTTCAGGGGGCAGGGACCTGTACTGCTGGGGTTCAGGTGTGGCTGTAGTAGAGTGGGGGCTTGATGCTGTGCACGGCAGGGCTGCTGCAGTTGTGAGTGGTCGCTGCACAGCGATTGGGGTCACTGTGGTTGTCACTGCTCTGCGGCTGGGCCTTCGACGGGAGCGGCTGCCACTACTGCTGCTGCTGCTGTTACTGCTGCTGCTGCCGCTGCTGCTGCTGCTGCTGCTGGTGGTGGTGGTGGTGGTCAGTACGGTGGGTGTGGGTATGGCTGCTGCTGCCCTGCTGCGGCGGCTGAAAAGGGTTAGGGCTGACAGGGTGGCCGACCACACCTCTGCAGGGTCGGCACCCAGCAACACCTGCAGGCAGCAGCAGTAGCAGAAACGTTGGAGTAACTGCATCAGCAATCGCACCAGCAACAACAACGGTAGCGGCCCCAGTAGTGTTGCTTGGCCAGGATAGCCCTCTTTCTCATCCAGGCAGTACTCCCAGGTGGGACGAAGCCAACATCCCACCACGCAACCAAGCATGTGATGATGGACTGCTGCACTGTCCTTCAGATGGTTTGCCAAGTTGATGCTGACGGCCTGGGTTTGTAAGGATACCACTCGACTGCTTGCTGCGCAGGGGAATGCCCTCCTCTGCTCCCAAATCCACACCTTGCCCAAGCAAACAGACAAATCTCGTGGGGTCATTCAAATGCGCGGTACTTACGTGAAGATGAAGGCCAACAAGCAGATCGACACTCTCTGCTGGCTTGGCAGCAGCAGCAGCAGAAACGCTGGCGCTGCAGCCGCCATCCACAACAGCAGCAAGATGCGCCTGCACATCTGCTGCTGTGACTGTGACACCCGACCGGGTCAACACCAGGACAGTGCTGCTGGTGCCGCTGCTGCTGGTGTCACTGCGAGTGACACCACTGCTGCTGCTGTCCATGGCAGTGACACCACTGCTGCCGAGCCTCCTGCGACAACGACGGCCAATGCTGGGGGGAGGTGCTGCATGCTGCTGTTGCAGCAGAAGCTGCTGCTGCTTCTGGAGGTGCTGCTGAATTCGCCGCCCCTGCCGCCGCTGCTGCTGCTGCTGCTGCTGCTGCTGAGATGTGAGGTCCAGCTGTTGCAGTGTGAGGCCTTGCTTGCTGGCTGCTACCAGGGCTTGTGCTGCCGCAGCAGCAGTGAGCAGGGGCTGAGGGATGACTAAGAAGGGCTGGCCTGACGCAGTCAACCCCTGCGAGCCATCAACAGGGTGACAACATATGCGTGATTGTTGTGTCGCGGTGGTGACATGCAGCATGCCAGAGCAACCTCCCATCACTCACCACACCCTGCTGTGCCCCCAACCTCCCTGCTCCACCTTCAGCACAGGCACGATGTCACATGTCACAACACAGCACGTTGTGCGGAAGTGAGGCTACCCCCCCCCCCCCCACACACACACACACATCTTACTGCTCTCCATTCAAATTGCAGCGACAAACTGCAACAAGTGCTGTCTCAACCAATTGAGTCCCAGTAGTCAATGCGACTGTGTCAAGCTTTACTCCCAATCACTTGCCCTTGCCCCCCTGTATCCACCCACGCACCATGCTGTGTGGCAGTGCAGTGGTCAGCCCCCAGGCCACCTTGCGGCTCAGCTGCTGCCCAGCCAAGCTCCATGCAGCAGCACTGAACAGCCGCAGCTGCTCCTGCAGGCCCTCTTCCGCTGCTGCTGCTGCTGATAGGGCGGCATCAGTCAGGACTGTAGTGGGGCCTAGCTGAGGGGCCAGCAGCTGCTGCAGCTCATGCAGCAACTGCTGCTGCTGCTGCTGCTGAAGCGGTGGCGGCCGTGAGGGCAGCGGCAGCGACGGATGCTGTAACAAATGCTGCTGCTGGTCTACTCGAAGTGCTTCCTGCTGCTGATGCAGCTCCGTCCCCTGCAAGCGCTGCTGCGGCGGCGGCAGCTGCTGCTGCCCGGGTCCTGCGCATGCTGGTGATGTGCTTCCTGCTGTTGTTGTTGCTGCTTCCTATCAACATCAGCAGCAGCAGCAGCAGCAGCAGCAGCAGCAAGGTCTGTCCGTGTAACCAGTAGGTGTAACCCCTGTTGTCCCAGCAGCACTGCCACCTGCAGCTGCTGTGCACCCAGAGCTTTCCTCACTGCTGCTATCTGTGAGGGCAGGTAGGGCCCACTGAACACCACTGCCTGGCCCCCAGCCTTGCGTGCTGCCTTGGACAGCAGAGCTGCTTGGGCGATCTGCTGTAGGGGGTTGAGGGTGAAGGGTGGTGCTGACAGGGGGTTGGCTGCTGCTGCAAGGGCTGGACTTGGGAGGGACAGCTTGCTGATCAAAGCTGTGATATTGTCATTGCTGCCGCTGGTGCTGCTGCTGCTGCCTCCGGCACTGCTGCTGCTGCTGCCGCCGGCACTGCTGCTGCTGCTGCTGCCGCCGGCACTGCTGCTGCTGCTGCCGCCGGCACTGCTGCTGCTGCTGCTGCCGCCGGCACTGCTGCTGCTGCTGCTGCTTGTGAGGTGAACCTTGCTGGTGCTGCTGCTGGTGAGGGGCGCTCCGGCTGCTGGTTCTGCTGCATCAGGGTGTTTGTTGAGCTGCCATGTGCGCCCTGCAGCAACCAGGAGCACTGGTATGGTGCTGCTGGTGCTGCTGCTACTGCTGTTGTTGCTGTTGCTGCTGCGGCTGCTACTGCTGTTGCTGCTGCCGCTGCTGAATTGAGGTGAGTCCCTGAGGGAGGAGGGGGCACTGCTGTTCATGGTGGTGCTGCTGGTGTCATGAAGTAGCAGAAGCTCCTGCTGCTGTTGCTGCTGCTGATGTGGGTGAAGCTGCATCCCCCACACATCCCTGTATATACCAGCAGCCACGACAGCATTGGACAGCCCCAAAGGGAATGTAGGTGCCGCTGATGCTGTGTCCTGCTGTCTCTCTGGTTGACTGCTGCTCTCAACGCTGCTGCTGGTGCCCCCCCTGCTGCTGCTACTGCTTTGAAACCTCTTAGTGGTTCTAACTGAATCAGGAGAAGAACTTCGTCTTGTGCTTCTGCTTTTGCTGCAGATGCTGCTGCTGCTGGTGGTGCCTGTAACGATGGTGCTGTTCAACCTCGTGCATATTGCTGTGACGTGTCCTGTCAATGATGCTGCAGATGGGTGCTGGTAGGCAAGAGATACGTAACTGATGCTGTGTGGAGGATTGGGAGGTCTGTTGTGTGCAAGAGAGGCACCATGCTGCGGTGTGTGCAGTAGATGAGAGGTGCTGTGCATGCAGAAAAGACTGTATGGAGCATTCAAACGTTTGATCCGCCTCATACGTTGCACTTTATGTACTTAGAACTGTATTCTGTAAGTTTGGCGGCAGCCTAGGCTGTATCTTGGCAAGCACCACGATCCATGGAAACTCGATCGCCATGAATGCGACAGCAAGGACAGGATCGGGTAAGCATCACAAGCTGAATGGATGGCTCCAATGTATTGTGATCAGGTTTTTTTGACGTATCCCGTACCACACGGCTCTTTCTGGCACATCCTGACGACATCTCACTCGCACAGCAACACCAAGGTTTGCTGCTGCAGCACATTGTCGTAAATCAAGCCACATACACACCCCTTCAAACGCATCTATATGCATCAAAGCATCCAAAGTCGGAGCTGGCTTAGCCAGGCGTGCTGCTGTCCGTCTCCAGCAGCAGCAGCAGCAGCAGCAGCAGCAGCAGCAGTAGCATCACCAGCAGCAGCAGCAGTCCAGAGGTCGCAGCAGCAGCAGCTTCAATGCTCGCGGGTGATCAGGTGAGCATCTCAACACCACATCATTGCATACACCAAGCCGTCTTGGTGGTGGCTGCACTTCAAGCAAGACACAGCGACCCAGCCCAGCTGTGCTTGTCCACTTGTGCTTGGCAGCTTGGCAACTCTGACTGGGAATCACAGCACGTGTCAGTGTGTGAGTCATGCAACATGATTCTCATGAGTCTTCCTGGTAATGCATCATTCATACCAGGCTGTTTCTTAGCACGGTCTTTCTTAGCCGCATCAACACTGAGTTGATAACTGCTGTTTGTTGTTCCCGGTGCAGTCGAGCAGTGGAGCGGGATGTTGACTGGGACCCAGCCATACAGCGCAAGGGGCCACTCATGGCACCACCTAGGGGCACACCACCCCCTCCACCCCCGCCACCCCAGCAGCAGGAACCAGCAGTGGTGAGTTGGAAGGCAGTGGGTGTGTCTGTGTGGACAGCGTGGTGTGTCAATAGATGCGAACGAGCATAGGGGGAAAACAAGTGGCATCATCACCACAGCAGCAGCAGCAGCAGCAGCAGCAGCAGCAGCAGCCAGATGGACTTCAAGGGGAGAGGCAAAGGGAAGTGGAAGTGCCACCACAGCAGCAGCAGCAGCAGCAGCAGCAGCAGCAGCAGCAGCAGCAGCAGCAGCAGCAGCAGCAGTGCCCAGCAGTAGTGGTTTGGAGTTTGCCTGCAGGTGTGAGTGCAGTCAAGGGGGGGGGGGGCTGCTGAATGCGCAGGGCAAGGGAAGCAGGCAAGGGAAGCAGGCAAGGGCCTTGTGAGCTCAGCAGCAGCAGCAGGGAACCCACAGTGAGCCACGTGAGTTTGAAGTACAGTGCTGTTGGTGCTTTCGGTGCCAACATGGCTGTCATGCAGCTGTTGTTGCTGATCCCCTTCTCATCATGATTGTCACCGCCCTTCCCCCCACCCTCCTGCCCCGCCCTGTCATGCTTCAGCCGTGGTACGAGGTGCCGTTTGCGAGCCGCCGCAACATTGTTGTGTCCATGCTGGTGGGCACAGCAGGCATATGGGTCTGGAACAAAAGTGAGTGGGTCAGTGAGGGGGGGGGAGGTTTCACTTGAGCTGTGGCGCAGCAGCAGCAGCAGCAGCAGCAGCAGCAGCAGCAGCAGCAGCAGCAGCAGCAGTGGTCAACACCAGAGTAGCTGGCTGGCATGATGTGACCTGTGGACTTCATCTTTACATGTGCGCCATGTGTACTTGAGCCGATCGGTGCAAGCACACTGCCACACAGCAGCAGCTGCAGCAGCGGTAGCGGCAGCGGCAGCGGCAGCAGCGGTAGCAGCAGCGGCAGCAGCAGCAGCAGCAGCAGCAGCAGCAGCAGCGGTAGCGGTAGCGGCAGCAGCAGCAGCAGCAGCAGCAGCAGCAGCAGCAGCAGCAGCAGCAGCGGTAGCGGCAGCAGCAGCAACAGCAGCAGCGGTAGCGGCAGCAGCAGCAGCGGTAGCGGCAGCAGCAGCAACAGCAGCAGCGGTAGCGGCAGCAGCAGCAACAGCAGCAGCGGTAGCGGTAGCGGCAGCAGCGGTAGCGGCAGCGGCAGCAGCAGCAGCAGCAGCAGCAGCAGCAGCAGCGGCAGCAGCAGCGGCAGCAGCAGCAGCAGCAGCAGCGGCAGCAGCAGCAGCAGCAGCAGTATAAGTAGGGTTGACAGTCCATCATACAGTCACAGCAGCGGCCAGTGTCATCATGGCCTTACTTTCACATCGCCCACATCAACTTGTACTGCACCCCGCAAACCCCCCCATCCCCCATGCCCCTTCCAGAGATTTTGCCGCCCGTCCAGGTGGGCACCCCTCCAGCAGACTTCCCCTTCAAGCTTGCCGGCTACACAGATGTAGACCCAGCCGATTTTGTGTACGCAAAAACACCAGGTGAGGGGCGGGCGCTCAGGCCACACAGACACTATGGAAAACTATTTAGTTAGACATGCTCCAGGTTCTGATCCCAATACACTAAAGGTGTGGACAGACGACACAGTACATGCATGCAAAGTCAACCTTGAAACACAGGTGGCAAAGGGTTGTTTCTCTGACCCCCACCACAGAGCTGTACTGTACCACAATGCAACGATCTGGTCCTGAATGTTAAGCACCGCCTACCAAACTGTACTGCAATGTGGGTTTCTCTTGTCGCAGGTGGCAACTGGGTCGCTGCTGCTCAGGACATGCGTGGGCGCATGTACGTCATAGACCAGGCTGGGGACCTCTACTATGACAGCGGCAACCCTGACATTGGCATCTATGCAGTGAGTGGGGCTGGTAGATATCAAGGCTGCTATCACATGTGGCTGCAAATTCACAAGGGGACCAAGTTATGGTGGAAGAGCCAGCGCTCTTCAGGGTTTGTTGGCATTGCAGCAGGAATTGCAGAGCAAAGTGCACTTCCCAACACTAGACTTGTCCCCAAACCTGTACTGCACTGCATTTTGCGACACTGTACCGCAATCTGGGTCTCTTTCTGCAGCTGTGCAGTTGTTACGTGAGGCACTTGGGGGAATATATCAGCCTACCTTGCCTGCTCTGCTGCTGTTTCCAAAATCCCTCACCCCCCGTTCACCCCCTCCCTCCCCCCCCCCCCCCCAGGTTGACACCCAGGGCAACCTGTTCAACATCTATATGGAGGACAACCAGCGCCGCATCACACCCGTTGGCAACATCAGCGACATGAAGCAGTTCAAGGTGGGAGTTAAATTAGCTTGAGAGGGGACGACGGCCTGGGGGGGGGGGGGGGGGCTTGCACAGTGGCACGTGGGCCATTTGAGATTGTGCGGGTCACACCTGTGAGCAACCTGGGAAATGCAGGTGCTGCATGTGATCCAGCATATTGCTTGGGAGGCAGGCACTGGGTGGTTGAGCACCATGGTGCTGGCCAGCCAGATACTCAGAGGGGTGATGAGGAGCCTGTGGGGGCAGGGGCGGGGGTTTTGAACACATGAGGCCAGCATACAGAGCCCACAGGACTACCAGACAACCGTGGACCTGTCCATAGCTGTTTTGTGCGAACACGCACACCCTTGCTCATGCTGTTGGTGCTGCTGCTGACTTTGGTGTTCCCAGGTGTCTGAGATCGCTGGTGTGAAGCTTGACCGTGAGGTGAATGTGGTGGCCATGGCAGACGGCCAGCAGCTGCCACTGCCACCGGGCTCGGGCATGGTCAGCGCAGACGGCAAGGTGCGTGGCTGGGCGGGTGGGTGGGCGGGTGATTTGGTGGCTAGGTGGGTGGGGGGGTGGTTGGGTTGTGGCTGGGTGGTGGGTTGTTGGGTAGGTGGGTGGGTGGCTGGTTGGCTGACTGGGTGGGTGTGAGGAGAGGGGGCTTGGTGCAGGTTGCTGTGCAACGCCTGGCATGGGGTGGTGCATGTTGCCGATGTGGAGTCAGATCAATCGCGACCAACTGACATTGGTGGGGGGGGGGGGGTGACAAGTGGATGCTTTCAGTGATAGGCGGTAGTCTCATTGACTGCCGTGTACCACTCTGCCGAGCCTTGCTTGCTGCAGTTATGCAGGTGATTGTTGCATTATCAGTTGCTGGCAGCTGCCATCTTTGCACAAGGTTTTATTTTGGTGCTGGAAAGGGCTGCGTCGACTGTGATTCTCTGACGCCGTCGCTGCTGCTGCTGCTGCTGCTGCTGCTGCTGTGTGGCTGCTGCAGTTTATCCCCCCTGGTGAGATTTTGGAGGGGCTGACGGAGACAGCGGAGGAGAGCCCTTTTGCACGCCTATTTGGCAAGCGGCCGTCTTCAGCAGACATCCTCAACCAGTCGGTCGACATCGACCTGAACGACCCACGATCGTATGAGCGCCAGATATTCGACCAGGTGGGAACGTTGACTAAACATGCGAGCTAAACGTGCTGTGTGCGGTGGATTTTCGTATCTGCATGTCACGTCGCAATCAACAGTAGAGCGTTGCGCAGCCCACGTTCGGCCCAAGTCATACAAGACGTCTCTGTGCACGCGCACAGCTTTTTGGTGCTGATTATGTGTATCATTTTCTGCGTGCTTTTGCGCTCTGCAGACGTTGTTCGAGGACCCAGACATGCCAGGCCAGCCCGCGCTGCCGCGCGGCTTCGATTTGCAAGAGTTTGCGCGCCAGGTGGAGGCGGAGCAGCAGGAGAAGGCGAAACGCAAGCGGGGGCTGTTCGGGGGCAGCTGAGATGTTGTGACGTTAGGGTGGCAGGTTGCTGTGTTGGCTGTGGAGTGCACGCTAACTGCGCGGCGCAAACAGGGTTTATGCAGAAGCGCTATGTTGTACAGAGCAGCAATATGCAATGACTGAAGGTGATGGCACTGCCAGCAGGAAAGTCTCCAGCAGGACTTGGTTCTATTCGAGTCACGTCACCAGCGCTGCAGCCTGAATCAAACACCTTGCCCAACAACACAACGCAGTGGGTGCCTCAGTTTGACACCTACTTTGCTGTTATGTGGCACATGGCCCAAGCTGGCCCTGAGGGTTTTGTGCTTTGCAGATTTGCGCTGCTTGTGAGTTCAGATCTCACCACCGTAACATAGAAATACCTCACTGGCAGCCGGCAGCACTGCTGCTTGCGCACAACTTGAAGGGCGGTCAAGGCTGTGACAACTTCGGATATCGTAGTGGTCAAAGTGATGGTGGTGTTTGATGCGAAGGGGTGTTGCTGCATTGACTCCTAACAGGGCATGCTGCAGCGGCTGCTGATACTCAGCTGGCGCTGAATACACACTTGTATGAATATAGCAGCAGCTTGAAGCAAAGTTGGCGCAGCAAAGACAATTGCAGCTATCCTGTTCAGCAGGCACCTTGGTAAGCTTCAACCGGGGAACTGACACAATAAAAACAAACTGCAGATCTGTGCAGCAAGGATGGCATGTTTGTGTAAGGAATTGGAAGGTGGGGGAGTTGAACCCCCTGCAGCACAGCCGACAACTGCCGGTCTGTGCTGCAGTGCCAACCGTGGCATTCCAAAAGCATTTGCTGGCCCAGCAACCAGTAAGGCTTGTTGTTTGATGCACTCAGTAACCTGGCATTCGATAGGTGACAGCTGGCGTGTGTGGACAGCAGAGAGTCAGACCAGGGCGCACCCAACAGCACCTGTCCACCAGGCTCAGGGGGTTATGGGCCCCAACCCTGGCAGGGGTGTGTGTACACCGGGGGGCGTTTGAAGCCCCCACCGGCATTTGAAGGCAATGCCCGCATGGAGCCATAGTCCCCTGTGAGCCCCAGCCTGACTCTACTGCTGCCGTGTTTGCTATTGCTTGCTGGATGAAACATGCTGCTGCTGCTGCTGCTTGGACTGAATGCAAAGTTGACATGTGCAACAGCAGAGAGCCAAACCACAGCGCACCCAGCAGCACCTGACCACCAGTCCCACCCAGGGCCCCAGCCCTGAGCCTGATGGGGGTGTGTGTAAGGCGGGACCAGCCCATAGCCTTTCGGTTGACAATGCCCACAAGGAGCTGAGAGTCGTCCGTGCGCCTAGCCTGGCTCTCTGCTGCTGCCTGTGCAGGGTACTGCAGTACTGCAGTCACTGCTTGCCGAAACTCACCTGCCAACTCACCTGCCTTGCAGCCTTGTCTGTAGAAATATATTGCACTTATGGCAACCTGCAAGCATCAGTAGGGCTTGCTTTTTGATGCACTCAGCAGCTGGTCCGTGCTAGTAGCACTACTGTAGAGATGCTGCTGCTACTGCTGATGCTGCTGCTTCTGTACCGAATGCAAAGTTGACATGTGCAACAGCAGAGAGCCAGACGACAGCGCACCCAGCAGCACCTGACCACCAGTCCCACCCAGGGCCCCAGCCCTGAGCCTGATGGGGGTGTGTGTAAGGCGGGCCCAGCCCGTAACCTTTCGGTCGATAATGCCCACAAGGAGCTGAGAGTCGTCCGTGCGCCTAGCCTGGCTCTCTGCTGCTACCTGTGCAGGGTACTGCAGTACTGCTGTCACTGCTTGCCGAAACTCACCTGCCAACTCACCTGCCTTGCAGCCTTGTCTGTAGAGATACATCAAACTTAAAACCTGCAAGCAGGAGGAATGAAGGGTGAATGGTTGGCAGCCCACATATCTGTTTCGCGGGGAAGTCCAAGCGCGCTGGCACTGCTGCACAGCTCACACAGAAACCCACTCGACTGAGCATATATAAAAGGCTGATGGTGCACCACGCGGTGCTAGACTGGGGGCCTTGCATTGCACACAAAACAAAAGCCCAGTTCGCTGCAGGCTAAGGGGGTCACTTTCACATCTGTCTTACCTGCTATAGGCTGTATTACTTGTGAGATAGTGAGACTGTGAGGTTTGGTAGGCTTTGAGGCGAATTGAATGGCATGCAACGGCCAAGAACCCCAAGCCTGAAGCTACAGCCGCGAAACCCTTGAACATTGATGTGTTTTGGTGTTTGGCAAGTGCACAGATTGCTGGTGAGAATTGGAACCATCCTTGATCCACAAATTCATTGATCCACACATTCACTGAACCTTGTGAGCCTTCTTGTCTCTGCCTGCTGCCTTGTTGAGGATGCTGGTGTGCTTGAGTATCATCACTAAACACGGGATGCTACTCTTCTCTGGGCTCGCTCAGCACCCAGCACTCAGCTGCTGCTGCTGTTGAGACAGCAAAGCGAGCAGGCTGTGTAGAGTCTCTACAATGCGTCACCCATCCAAAGATGTGACATTCTAAAGTGCTGATGAAGGACAGTGGAAGCACTGAGCGCAAACAATTGCCTCCAGCAGTTCTGATGGCGCGATAGCAGTGCAAGCAGCAGCGCTGCTTCCCACCCAGCACCAACTGGCAGCGATGCATGTTGAGCCACAGCAGCAGGTGCGGCAGTGCCATCATCGTAAGCTGCTATATGCAGCTATCGTTGCAGGGATGCGTCAGCTTTGCACATGCTGCACGCATGCAAGCAGTGTGCATGCAGGCTTTCCACTGTCTGTTTCATATGCGTGCGAGCATGTGCGTACATGCTGGCATCATTAGCTGCTGGGGGAAACTGTCAACTCTGCGGATGATGCAAGTGCATGCGCGCGGCTCGCACGCACACTCTCTTGGCTTTTTGTTCACAACATGTGCGTGTGAATGCTGCAGGGGCTGCTGCAGCTCAACAGCCCAGGACGCCTCCCTCAGCCTATCTGCAGCATCAGGCGGGGCCATTGCTTTTCACGGCCATCGTGCCGAAAAATGTTCGAGTACTATTTCGGACCACACTGCTGCAATGCACAGGTGCGTGGGCAGATGAGCAGGGTACAACAGGCAGTAGGCTGTGAGGGTCGGCGTGTTGCAACTGCGTGCCAGCACTAGCTGTAGCCGTGCGCACAACACAATGCGCAGTGCTACGCAGGCACATTGGTGGGGGTGGTTGTAAACTGATGCAGGAGACGCACGCACAGCAAGCAGCAAGACAGCAAGCTGCTGAACAACGTGAGCTGTACTGCCCTAACGTCAGTCCTTCCGTGTCCCCCTGCGCCCTGCTGCTGATGGTCCTGCTGCTGAGGCTGCTGATGTTGCTGCCGCGGCGGGTGCTGCTGTGCAGGGCAGTGATGGTACCTACTGACAGAATCTGGATGGGTCGCTGTTAGCAGCTGGCGCAGAGGCCGAGCGCGGAAGGCCTGTCGCTGCTGCAAGAGACCGTCTCGGACAGATCCGAATGCACCCTATTTAGCTGTGGGGCGCTGGCTGGCCGGTTTGCCTGCTGTTTTTGCTTGTTGCTAGGCGGGCGCAGCAGCTGGGGGCCGTTGGGCAATTGTATGGTGTCATCTGACAGTACAGCACAGCAGCAGCAGCAATAGGGGCCACCCGCATCTAGCACAGGCACTGCCTACTGCAGCCTGTGGCATGGCAAGCAACAAGCTTGCAGCCGCTGCAGCGGCTGCCACTGCTGTGCGCGAGTCGTGTGTCGTTCCTGGGCTGCTGCTGCTGCTGCTTTGGGCAGCAAACATACTGCATGTGCAGTGTAACAGGTTGCTGACGACTGCTATGTGTACATGTGCAGGTGTCGCCGCAAGCAGCAGACATGCCACCATCAGCCCCATGCCAGGCGGCCGCCTGTGCCGTAAGTCCCACATGTGCAGCCTGGAGGGGCGAACAGCTGCTGGCCGCACCTGGCTTTGCTGGTGGTGTTTCGGCCTGGGGAGGGGGTTCAGTCACATGTGATGTACGTGACGTGCAGGGTTCTGTATTCTTCTACCTTGAAATTTGCCTTTGCTGGTGGTGTGGCTGTCTGCCTGTCAGCCTATTGCTTGGTGTGGTGGGACCTGCTGGTGCAGGGCGCAGCCAACCAGGGTGTGGTTGGGGCACTGCTTCTTGTTGAGAGGTACATCGCCCTGCCCCTCCCTCCCCCTTGGATTGTGAGTGAGAGGGTGCCCCTTGGCACCACCTTTGACAGCCCCCCTAACAGCACTCCATCGACTTTGTTTGTGGGCGTCACTGACTGCCCGCTGAGCCTTTTGTTGGCTCCCCATTGTTGATGTTCTGTGTAACATCCAATTACTGACTGCAATTGCATGATGCAGGGAGCAGGAGGTTCAGTCGTATAAAATCCACCATGTAGCGCTACTAACTCAATGAGCAGCCTAGACAGCCGCTGGCGGCCTTGCACCTGCTGAGGCCTGCGGTCAATGGGCCAGGTCAACAAGCTAATCAACACAGTCTTGACAGAGTGGCCATGACGCTGCCGCAACAACATCTACAGCAACACACAACATCATCTCTGTAAGCTGCATCGCAACTCATGTCATCACAACGCATGAGCAGGAGGGTGACGCAAGATATAAGCAGTCCAGAAAGGCACTGACAATCAAAGCATCCTACTATGCATGCAAAATATCTCATCAACAGCTTGGGCGAGGGCAACTGGTAAAACCCAGAGCCTAGGGTTTACCCGCCACACCCAACCCCTGACTAATAGATCAGATCTCCGTTGGATCTCTGGACAGGTCACCACAAAGCTAGCTATTTGTCTGTAAAGACAGATCCTGAGGATACAACAGTCATGGATTCAACAAGTTGGGTTCCTTTCCCGGTAATGGCAATACCACATGCCCCAAACAAGCAACACAGGGCTGCAGGAGTACAAGCTTTATGACAAACGAACGTTTAAATCGCTGCGTGAAATGCAAACAGCCTGGCAAGCAGCCAGGGCTAACAAGACACACCCCTAAACCCTGAATGCACACAAGACACACAATGCAAAGCTTCATCAGGACATACATCACCAGCATGCGGCTAGGGTTCTGTCCAGCCGGGTATCGCACGGCATACCCCACACAGGGCTCCCTCCTCAGTCACCACGTGTGCACACCGCTACTGCTGCCACAAACTGCACTGCTGCTGGGGTGTGCCACTGCTGCCACTGACCGCAATGCTTACAGCATTGCTTCTGCTGCTAGGGCAGCGCACACTGATGTCGCTGCTGCAACTGTATTGCTGCCAAGGCTGGCTCCATTGCTGCTGCAGGCTGTGCAAGGAGCCAAACCACGCAGGGTTGTAATTCCCTGCTGTGCTGCCAATCGCTCAGCATGAGGTTGTGCTGCAACACTCCAGCACGAATGTTGGTCATGCGCAAAAAGGGTGCAAGCAGTGCAGGTGCTGTCCTGCCTGTCAAAAAAACAGTACAGGAGTGAAACATCCTGAATGCACAGCAGAGCAGCAAAGCTGTGGAGCAGCAGCCCCTCTCCTGCTCCCAGTTGATTTGCTGCCCGGAGACGCTGCTGCTCACGTCTTGTCCTGTAGGGCTGCACAGCATCAGTTGCAGCGCTGCTGCTGCTTTGCTGCTGCTGGCGCTGCCGCCTGAGTTACTTGGCAGGTTCCACTGTCGTGTTTGGCAGTATGCAATTGCTCACAACACCAGCAATAGCGCTGCTGACAGGAGGCTTGCCTGCGGAAGACGATTTCAGCAGTGATAGCAGCAAAAAGCAAGAAGTCACAAGTCGGCCACGGTGGCTGAACGATGACAGTGGGTGCAGCCGCCCTGGATACAACTGGCCCAGTGTTACCCCTTACATACGGCAAGTCACGTTCATGTAGTTTATTGCGCCGCGCCTGCCAGCAGCCAGCACCCCCAACACAACTTGCACGCATTGGGTACCAGACTTGTACAAACTGCCAGGCTTTCTCATGAGCATAGTGTGCCAGAAAGGGGTAATAAGCTCATGTTTTGGGTCGTAACGTGTTGTAAGGGACTGCAACCCCACCCTCAGCACACCAAAAGAGTGGTTTGCCATCATGCTCGTTCAGCTTACCCCTTCAGATTGTGGCTGCAGTGCTTGTTCTCCAGCTTTCTACCTTTGCTAACCCACTCCCATACCCCCGTGTCCTTTCAATCCCAGACTCATATGCACACCCACACCCACTCACAATTCACATGCCCACTCACAACCCCACAAACCGCACTCACCAGTATCACACAAGTCGCACGCGGCACCTCCCCAGCGTCCCTGATCGGTGGCGGCCCCAAGTCAAATGTCGACTGATACTTGCTCTTCACACTCTCGGTCGCCCCGTTCACACCCTCCGCCGTGATATTCAGCAGCGACTTAGAGGCATTCGTAACCATATTCGCCAGATTCTGGAAGATCGGCTGCAGTATGGGTCCTCCCTCTCCTGAGGGAGATATCTTGTCCCTCACAACGTGAGAGAGGCTTCCAAGGGCTGCATTGGCCCCCACACGCCACACCTCTCCTCTGCCGCTGTTGCTGCCGCTGCCGGCCCCACCCTGGGGCGTGACTGCATCTGACAGCACCATCGGCACGCCGCCTGTTGCTGCGAGCTGCGCCTTGTTGGCGGTCACTGCTGCGACAGCCTGCTGCTGCTCCTGCTTGGCGATTGCATCGGCTACATCTGCTGCCACCTGCGCTGCGGTGTTGATGGTACTGTTCCACACTTCAGTCACGGCTTGTGTTAACCCTGCGATGCCTCTGCAGGTGAATGTGGCTGATCCGCCTGGCTGCACTGCGCAGTTGAACAGCTGAGACTGGAAACAGAATATTCCCTTGACTGACGGCACCCCGATTCCGTTGCACTCCACGACGGTCATGTCTGTGATGTCTCCAGAACATGCTGCGGTGCCGTATCGAGCCGCCAGGCAGGCTGCCTTTGCTGCTGTTGCTGAGTTGCGGACCTTATGGGCTGTGAATATGGCTGGGGTGTTGGTCTGGCAGCTGCCTCCGGAACAGATCTCACCCATGCCGCAATACTCATCCCCACACTTGTTGGCAAAGCCAATAGGGCATGCCCCTGCATGGTCTGCTGCGTTCCCACCAAAACGCACGAAAGCTGACAACTGTGTGAGGATCTTTATCGAGATGCAGCCATTGCTGGGGTCACACTTTGACAGTAGGGGGGTGAAGCAGCCGTGCATGCCGCATGCATCGAGGCCGGCAGCACATACAGGGATGCCTTTGAGCCCCACTTGCCCCGGGCCATGGGCTGCGAGGCAGCTGGCTGCTGCTTGGCACAGCAGGAGGGCTGCTAGTGCCTGTGCTGCTGCAGAGCGCCTGTTTGGCCTCATTGATCGCTGCCGCTGCTGCTGCTGCTGCTGGTGATACAGCTGTTATATATGCTGCTGCTTGCTGTATGTGCTGTGGTGTCTGGGTACTGTAGGTGTGCTTGGTGCTGTGCCCCCTGCTGCCACTGCTGCTGCCACTGAAAAGGAAGCCCCTGCAGACAGACAGACAGGCAGAGATGATGGTGCTCCATCACATCAGAGCATCATGTAGCATCCGAAGCGTCAAGCATACAGCAGCTTCGAGCAGTGGGGCAGGTTCAACACTTTTGGCACTCACAGGGCAGCAGCTGTGGCGCCAAATCCTTGTGCAGCTTCGCCTGGCCTCCGCAACTCCTTCAAAGTCTGATAAAGATTCAAAAGACGCTAAGACATATTGACATCCATTGTTTCGCCCCTCTGTTGAACTAGAGCCCACAGCGAAAGCCTTGTCCCACGCGAGCACGGATGAACAAGCAGATGGCGTGAATTCATGCGTCAATAGAGCTCATGTAACTGAATCATGAGGGCATCATCCCGTTGAAGGCAACCTTTGGCGGGCAGTTGCTAGACCGTTGTGTCCTTCGGCAGGACAGCTCGCTGGCAGCTCTGCCGAACTTGTAGATTGCATTTAAAAGCACCTTAGACTGTTTGAACCTGCTTCGAGCTATTTGTGCACCGTGTTCGTACATACATGATGACAAATCATGCCAGTCTGGCAGACCTTTAGCGCTGATGTGCTTATGAATCCTTTTATGATCAACTACAAACCAAAAGAAAACCTCCACACTGCCCTGCTAGACTGTTTCAGCAATGAAGAGGTCCTGACCTGAGCCCTCTGTTCCCTATCAGGTCACTAGTGACGGGTGCTGTGTACACAGTACTGCTGCAGCAGATTTTGGGGTGGGTCCAGTCCAGGCCACCCCCGGTCATGCTTCTCCATTCTGAAGCCTCCAACCAGGGGTACTAATACTATAACCCAGTTAGTATATTAGTACCCCTGCCTCCAACAGTTGCAAAATGCATCAACACAGGCAACTTCACAAAGAGCACTGTCTGAATGTTTTCTCTAATGCAACCAAGTCCCTCAGTGCAAGCACAGCCATGCAACAGTGTCAATATTCAGTCGATTGCATGATGACACAGTCTGGCCAACACAATCGCAAATCGAGTTCTTGGAGCTTTAAAAAGCCACAAAAAACCCCCACATGAGAGACTCTCAGAGCTCTTCATGATTTCTATCACCTGAGCCCACAACCTCCTCCTCTTCCCCTTCCACCTCGTTCTGCTGCTGCTGCTGCTGGCCGGCAGCTGCTGCTGCCGCCTTCGCACCCCCGCCTTTGCTCCTGTGGCTGGGGTAGTCTGCTTTGAACCCTAGGTACTGGGCCACAGGCAGGAGCACACGCTTCACCAGAGGGTCCAACCACCCGCTCAGGTCTTTCAGCTGAGTGGCTGAGCCATCAAATATCACCAGGATCTGCAGGGGGTGGATGCGGTCGAGGCTGCCGTAGTCCCAACCTAGGCCTGATGAGGCACGACAGCAGCAGCAGCAGCAGCAGCAGCAGCAGCCATTCGCAGCAGCGGCAGTTGCAAAAATCAGCGACTCAGCTGGTGACCAGCAGACCCAGCCTTGATGCTGGCGGTTGTGACACTGCATATAGTGGGTGGTGCCAACACACCTAACCCAGATAAAGGTCCCTCACCACACCCCTGAAAAAGGCCCCCTATGGCACCCAGTGCCGTGACTCTTACTAAACTGGCCGCATGCACAGTGTGCCTTCAAGGTTGCGTGGTGCAGCATCAAGCCAGCACAATGTGTATGGTCGTCTATGTGATCCATACATCCACACACTGCCTGGCATGGCATACGTATGCTGAGGAAGTACGAGCTCAACCATCTGGTTCAGATGGCCCCCCTCCTGGCACACACACACACATATCGGCAGCAACAAACAGCCCTACCCTCACCTGCAAAGTTTTCGAAGAATGCCTCGCCCATGGGCCCTGCTGGCGTGTGTGTGAGTGTGTACAGCAGGTCAGTGCTGTTGGCTGCATTGTAGATGGCATGGACCTCGCCTGCAGGACAGAGACACAGCAGTGGCGCCGGCAGCAGCAGCAGCAACAGGGGCAGCAAGAGCAGCAGCAGCAGCAGCAGCAGCAGCAGCAGCAGCAGCAGCAGCAGCAGCAGCAGCAGCGGTACTGTGTTGCACAGCAGAGGTGAGGTGCCAGTGGCAACAAAGCTGCGATGGCAGCCCCACTGCTGCTGCTGCTGCTGCTGCTACTGCTACTGCTCCTGCTGCTGATGTTCAGGCTTTTGTGCCCCACACCTTGCTGGTTCCAACCAGCAAGCCACACATCCACAACTGCCAAGCGTCGCCGCTCTCACGAGTCACAAGCAAGTTCCTCCTCCCTCCTTCCCCCTCCCCTCCCCTCTCACACAAACACACAGCGATGAGATCTCAATCACTCACTCAGACACAACCACCGCACCCCCACCTGCTGGTATCGTCAGTGTCTCGCCAGGTCCTAGCTCCCGTGTGTTGCTCTTGTTGTGGCCGATCCAGTACCCCAGCCGCCCCTGCTGCACTGCCAGAGTCTCCTGCTCAACGTTCATAGGAGCAAGCAGGCAACAATCAGCAACAGGCAATTAGCAGCAGCATATTCCGTTGATTCAGTGTGGAGAGTGGCTAGTGCTTGGGCCCCAAGGCTGGCACTGTGTCTCTCAATGTGTGATGTACTGCCTTGTGCTGTAGTGTGTGACAGAGGTGCTGCGCGATAAGGTTGTGCACCACTGCATGACAGAGCTACTGGGTGACACACTCTGTATCAGATAGTGCATAACAGCGGTACCATGTGACAGGGGTACTGTGCGGCACTGCCTGTCTGTGCTGTCAGGTAAGAGGCTCTTGATTCTGTTCTCGAAATCGATGGCCTTTGGGTCGATTACCCCATGAGCTCCTGACGCCCTTGTGGGTTGCACGGCTGTGCCGTGCCCAGTTACTGTAACTGTGACTGTAAGGCTTACCTGCTGCCCGGCCGTGTGGCTGTGCTCAGGTGTGCTGCCAGACAGGTCAGGCAGGAAGCCCACCACTCCAGCGCGCGACAGCACCTCAACAGTGAAGGAGGCTCCGCCAGTGTCAGAGGAGCGGGTCAGCACCCTGTAGCGGGTGCCGTTGCCTGGGGGCACAGAGTACAAGACAAGGGTTGAGCAGGAGCAGATGGCAGCATGATGGTTGGTCAACGTGTCCAGCACGGAACGAGGCCCGGGAAGGGGTGCCATTGCCTGGGGGCACAGAGCACAGGGCGAGAATTTAGCGGAAGGGCAGCATCATGCTGATGTCTTGGTTATGCATCATGATATTCTGTTGGTCAACGTGTGGCACATGGTGCAAGGGCCAGGAAGGGGTGCTATTGCCTGGGGACACAGAGCACAGACTCGGGCCGAGCAAGAGCAGATGGCAGCATGATAGTTGGTCAACGTGTGCCACATGGTGTGAGGGCCGGGAAGGGGTGCCATTGCCTGGCGGCACAGAGCACAGGGTAAGGGTCGCGTGATGGTTGGTAGTGGGGGCAGAGGGCAGCGTAATGGTTGGTCAACATGTGCCAAACGAATCACGGCCGGGAGGGGGTGGGGCCAGTTCTTGGAGGCAGAGAGTAAGGGTGGAGCGGGAGCAGGGCCATGAATCATGGTTTGGTAAGGGTGTGCGGTACAAGAAAGGGCAGAGGTTGCAGACAGCGGTCACGATTTGCAAGGACATGAGATGTGCAAGTTTTGACAGGCCTTCCAAGTCCCCCCCCCCCCCGTAGCAGACAACACATGCCAGGGTGTCAGAGTTCAGCACGGGATCATGTGAGGGGGCTGATACTTTTAGCTGGCCAGCACTGACAGCTGCCAAACCTGCCAGCATGCCACACGACAGTGTATAGCAGCGTAACCTTTCAGGTGGGTCATGCGGGCAAAGGATGAGTCCCGTGTGACCCCCCCCCCCCCCCCGCTCCCCCATCCCACCCACCCACCCGCACACCCCACCGCACCCCCTGCTGCCCCCCTCATGCACCCCAGCCTCCTCAACAGCTGTCGGATGAGCGTCTTCAGCCAAGACCACGACTGCGCATCATGCTGCTTTTCCTGACATTTCAGTGACCTATCAGGACACCACACCATATCTCTAACCCACAGCCCCCCCCCCACCCCCCACCCCGTCACCAAGTCACCCACCCACCCACCCCCCTTCCCAGATGGGGCATGCTTGGGTGTCTCACCCAGCTGGGTGACTGCAGTTTGCTGTCATCACAGCAGTCCAGCTTTAAATCCAGTATGCTTCAGGCTGTTTGCAGTTCACTACGCACCATGTGGAAATCACTGAGCCCCCCCCCCCCTCCCCCCCCCCCCCCCCCACACCACCCCACACACACCCCTTCCCAGAGGGGGCATGCTGGGCTGTCTCACCCGATTTACTGTCTTCAAAGTACTCCAGCTGCGTAAAGTCAGCTCGCTTCAGGCTGTTCACGTGGTGCCGCGTGTACAGGGCACCCCCTGACAGAATCACTGCCATCATCAACAACTGACCAACAGCGGCCTTCAGCCTGCACCCCAGCCAAACAGACAGGTGATCAGGAATGTGAGAAGAACCAAAGGATGGTATGTATTGGGTATGATGACTGCAAGACGTGCTGGCACAGCGTGGCTTGCTGCGTTGGGCTGGGGTCACCCGTGAGGTGACCAACAGCAGTAGCAGCACTAGCACCACGACTGGCACGACCACTCCTTGACAGCACTGGCCTAGGCGTGAGCTAGACGTGAAGGGCGCTTCGTCCCATACTGAGAGACAGTGCAGGCCTTACCCCATTTCGCCCCCAGGCTTCCTGAAGTCAAAGCAGACCACGTGATACACGCCAAAGCCAAGGGAGCGACACTAAAGCACCAGAATAAATGCAGATAAATTGTCAGACATCGTGATGTGCTGTGAGCTCAGCGATGACACTGCTGAAACATGGGGTGCGTTTGAATTTTGTCCGACAGCACAGCTGCAGGGTGGCAGATTTCTGGAGCTCCTGCAATGCCCTGCATCATTACGAGGGGGCGCCTTGTTTTCGTAACTCTAAACATACTTCATAATGAAACTAGGTGGTGATCAGCTCCATGTCATGTCTGTATTCCTTCCTGAACAACCAGGGTGTGCCAGGCTGGCACCAAAAGCCTTTTAGTCTTGAAGCAGACACAAGCAGTAGGCCACTTGCTGACCTGGAAGCAACACCCAGAGTCACTAGCGTGATGTCCAGTATGCCTTGGTGAACAGCATGCTGCCTGAGATGCTACAGCACATGAGCTGGAGCTGGGTTGGGCATGTTGCACGCTGTGCCGGGGGGGGGGGGGTATTGCTTTCACCGCTGAGCGTCATAACAGGTAGGCGCTGACTCTCCATCACATTACTACTGGTTGCAAGGTGATGTCAATGCTGGATGTAGAGCCGGCTGCTGCTGATGCTGAATGCCTGTGTGAACACCTGTTCACCTGGCCCAGGCCCCCAGTGGGCCGTGAGCTTCTGCTGTCTGCTGCTATCATGGATATAACTGCTTCTCTTGTACAAGGATCTCAAAGGTATTACACTTCAAGATTTTCGGCCCCAAAGTATTTCTGCCCCTTCCTGAGCTGCTCGACTTCAACAGCAGAAATTCAATCCACGAAAAATTGACGTTAGTGCGTGCCTTGCCAGGCACGCATCCCGGCGCATGACCCTCGCACGGTCAGCAACGCAACAGGCACATGGCACACCTGCCATGCCGATTCAATGACTTGACAACTGGCCAATCTCATGTGGCATACTCACCCACTGCTGCTCAAGCTACTCTCAGCACTAACAAACCACTCCAAAAGCCAATTGTGCAGCAGCCAGATTCGGTCCCGACAAGGGCTACACCCAGAGGGTCAACTTGCCGACGTTGCACCTCAACACCTTCACATGCAACCCTCACATCATGTCATGCCACAGTCATTGTGGGTAAGGCAGTACAGCACAGCCACAATGCACGCCAGCACATACGGGTAATGCAGACGTTCTAACTGGCTGGTGTTGCCTCACCACCAGTGGCATTCAACCTGCTGCGCCAAGCAAGCCGTGCAATGTGCGCCATTTCCAGCCAAGTACTGCTCATGCCATCTTTCCCAGCCCGTGCCGCGCAACGAACCACCACATGTACATCTTCCTTCGATGCCTGGTGTCATTCCGGCCCGGGCCCCGTCAACATGCATGCCGGGATCTGCCGGCCACCAACTGCCCTGAAGAATGGAGCTACATGACAATCCCGTATGAGGCTAGACCGCCTGGGGTATCCTGGCAGCATCCATGTGCACATGCAGCTGTAATGCCCCATGAGCTTGTTGGCTCCCTTCGGGGTGTTCAGGCGCAGCCTGAACCATGAAAACACCAACAGTAATGCATGGAGTTGACAAAGTGCATCCCAAACAGCCGCTGTTTAACCAACCAGACTCCATATATCACACCAACCCTGCCAGCAACAAGGCCTTGAGAAAGCGAGTCAGCCGCCGGTACGGTACCATAATGGTGCAGCCTATGACAGCACTGTGCCAGCCAGTGCAGTGTACACCGCAAGTCAAGCAGCTGCTCATACCAACAAGCGCTGCAAGAGGGAGGGATGACAAACAGGTGACAGCAGGATACATCAGGACATAGCACAGCATAACAGACGTGCAGTACACGCCCCGGTGTAGAGTGTGGTGCTGCCAACGGTACATGCTGGGTGTCAGCTGCAGCTGGGCCAGGTCGACTTGGGTCAAAAAAATGACCATCCGGACACTACTGAGGGCGCAAGCAACCAAAACATTGCACCCAGTGCCGGGCCGCAGCAGCTATGGGGGGTGATAAGAATGCAAACAGGCCTACAATGCTGTGAAGCGGCTTCCCGGTTGAAAACAGGCGTCCAGGAATGGGCCAGCCCATAACCGTCGAACGCGGCATGGTTGCTGTGTCGATAAGCATCTTCAACCACACCTGCACACATGCGCACGCACTGGCAAGTGTACATGTGACTGCTTGAACCACCACCACCCCTAGCACACAGCTGGTACTGGGCTAGTGCCACACAGTCTGAGGGACTGGAAGCAGCAGGACAACAACCGTCAAGCAGCACGACTGCAGCGGTGCAAGTCAAGCCATGAAGCATATGACTTCGGCTGGGTGTCCAGGTAAGTCTGGGGCCTACAACCACGTGGCCCGCCGATACCACCACCACTACCATCAAAGCACCGGTTGTGTAGGATACACAACCTCTACCACACCAGAAAAATGGCGCCAGGCAGATGCAGCTTGCCCGGCAAGCTGCATCTGCCCCTGCACCCTGCCAGCATGTGCCTGTGCAACAACTCACAGTGCCAACTTACACACGATCGCTACCTTGTAGCGAGATCCCCAGGCCCAGCCTGTCCATCACCATCAACATCACTACTGCCTGACACTGACATTGGGTTGTGCTGAGTTGGGACCAACAAGCAACAGGTCGGTTCCAAGAAAAAAGAAAGCAAGGGGGAGGCATGAAGGCATGAAGAGCACCACATGCGGGCGTCCGTGTTAGGGTCATGCAGCAACACTCCCAACCAACGCTGCTGCTCAATGCTGCCGGTACCCTGCCAGCATGTGCCTGTGCAACACGACACAATCTCAATTGCCACACAATCGCTACCTTGTGGAGAGATCCCCAGGCCCTGCCTGTCCATCCTCATCAACATCACTACTGCCTGGCAATGGCAGGCAGTAGTACATTGGGTTGTGCTGAGTTGAGACCAACAAGCAACAGGTCGGGTCCAAAAAAAAGAAAGCAAGGGGGAGGCATGAAGGCATAAAGAACAACGCATGGGATCAAGGGCGTCCGCATCAGGGTGATGCAGCAACACTCCTGAGGAATGATGCTGCCCGTAAGCGGCTGAGCCCTGCTGATTGTGTTTCTTGACAAGCCCTGAACCCTCGACAGAAAGCCAGCAACACTGGCACCGCTGCCAACAACATCAACACATCCATCACACATCACGCACACACCACAAAGCCCACCAACAGGGACCATTGTAGCCTCAAGGGAATGCACACGAGGCTGCTAGCAGCCGCTGTCAGTGACAGCCCTCAGGACCAACAAACTTCTGCGCGTACAAGCAAACCGCCCACCAACCACCCTCCCGAGCCTGACAAACAGGTACAAGCGCTCTACAGGCGATGTGTGGCTGTCAGTCAATCAGCCATCGCTCTCCGCAACCCACCACCGGTCCCCAGCACCCGCTCCTAACCCGCAGGCTTGAGGGCCCTACAGGCGACCAGACAGGTAGGATGTCCCCTGTATTGCCTCGTACTGGGGGTGGCTGACAGACACGACGGTCAGAGTGCAGGCGGTGCCCGCGAATTGGGGGTTTGTTTTTGTCAGATAGGTCTTCACTGCTTTGTTGTTGCTGGACCCGAGGGCAGTCTGGGTTGGGATGGAGGGACTGACCACGACTTGGCCCTGAGACTCAATATTGGCAGTGGGGAAGGCGTTGTTACTGTCTGTCACGCCGGGGACATCAGGGTCAATGGTGTAGAATGATAGGGCAGTCCAGCCAGGGATGACAGCGCCGGTTTCAGCGTCGGTTGCTGTGATGGTGGCCTGGCACGTGAATGTTTCGGACTTCCTGCTGACAGCTTTTACCAGAGAAATACTGACCTGCAGCAGACAGGGCGGCGGAGACACACGCAAGGTGGTCAGCACAGTGCGATCACAATGCGTGCACACACATGAAGCCTACATATGCAGCTGAAGAAGTGCCCCCTGGCTGTGCGGTGTGTGTCAGCCCCCACGCTGTATAGAAAGACAGCCGGCGTGACGTCACAGAGCCACAGTCCAGTACCAAACAGGCCATGCCAGCGCTGTGCTGTGGCTGTACTACACGTGAGCAGTGCAGCGATGTCGCTTGTCGCGACTACTGGTATGTACGTAGCAGTAAGCAGAATCAATACATACATCCAGGACCTACCGCAACATTCATCTTCCTGAGGGGCTGTGGAGGAGTGGGAGGCTCCGGGGAAGGTGGTGGGCTGGGGGGCTCGGGGGAAGGTGGTGGGCTGGGGGGGTTGACAGGGCCGGCTGGCACGCTGGCCAGCAGGTTAGCCACGTTCAGGCGCTTGCCTGACACACTTGTAGCCTGCAGAAACACAACACAGCAGGCCAGGCACACTTAGCTGGTTCATATTTAAGGTACCAATTGCGGCACTTGGCTACATGTCATGACGCACGCCCACAGCTCACAAAATATGCCAAGCTGCTGGCTGGGTGAATGGACGCTTTGAACGCATGTTGCCCTATGCTATGCCCACATGATCAAAGCATGTCTTTTCTTAGTCATCCTGCAAAATTCAGCTGCAGCACCAACAGACAGGGAAAGTGGTCTCTTGCAACAGAGGTTCTGCTAGTTTGAGGGTCACACCTGGTGCTGGATCGATTGATGTATCAGGGTATAGGAGCTCTGGTTGAGCGCTTGCCCTAAACCCCTAAGCCTAACCCTGTGCTGGATCAGCCAGCTGTGTCACCGGCTGTGTCAGTCTTCGATGAATGCTCACCGTGTAATCGGTGGCCGCCACTCCTGTTCCCATGATGGCGGCCTTGACGGTTTGATATGTCGGCACACCGCCAGTGTTGCGCTTGTAAGCGGCAGCGTACAGCGCAGCTGCTCCAGACACGTGAGGGGTTGCCATGCCTACAGAATACAGGATGCGCCAAGAGCAGTGCATGCACAGCAGCATCAGCAGCGACAACCGTGAATGGTGATCAGCAGCAGCGCTGACGCCAAACGCACAGTAGTTTGTGCACTGCGGACACTGCATCGTACAGGCAATGCTTGTTTGCTGCATGCTTTGATCAGAAGCCAGCACAGTCCTCAAAGGCCGCAGACATGTCCAACTGCTGTGTTGCAGCCTGCACTCTGCAGTACACATACAGAACAGCCTGCACTCTGCAGTACACATGCAGTACATGCGCCCTGCTGTCTGTCTTGTGCCTGCTTGTGAATATCCTTCCCACCAGCAGAGCTGCCTAGGTAGCCGCAGTTGCCAGCTAGACTCAGTGAGTAATTAGTAAAGTAATTACTCCTATGAAGAGCCACCGGCGTGGGTTGAGGCTGAGAGGGGTGTGCATGTCTAGCATGCAGGCTAGCCCTCCCCCCACCTGACCCTTCCAGCCCGAGGGCATGGAAGGGGTGTGAATCTGCACTCACTTGTGCCGCTGTATGCACCGTATGCGCTGAAGGGGAGTGTAGAGAGCACACTGCTGCCTGGGGCAAACAGGTCCACAGTGGTCTGCCCGTAGTTGCTGAAATAGCTGATGACCCCATTAGAGGTTATAGAGCCAACAGAAATGACGTTGTCCGAGTTGTAGCCTTGAGGGTAGTACAGGGTGCGGTCAGAGTTGGCACCAGCTGCAGCAGCAAAATGGCGGCAAGGGCAAGGGAGTCAGCGCTGTCTGCTTGGGGTGCGTCTGTTCAGATGCGTTCTATGATGCTGATGCCCAATGAGCCTCGTTGGCTCCCTGCGGGGTGTTCAGGCTCAGCCTGAACCATGTAACAGTAACAGTATGGCATGTGGCAGGCAACTGAGGCAGCTTGGCGAGCGCACAGTGTTTCCTTTTTGTGTGTCAGTAGCCAGTACAGCCACGTACCATTGCCAGCAGCAGCGATGAACAGAATGTTGTTATCCCGGTGCCTCTGGATGGCTTGCAACAGTGTTGAACTGTAGCCGCCACCGCCCCTGCAATGCAGCAGCACCAATCCGCAAGGCATTGCCGATCAGATCAGTGGTGTTCATTGCCTGCAGAACGTGAGCGCAGCCTGCCTGTGCAGGTGGTTGTGCTGGCACGTGCAACTATGCTTCCCCTCATTGCCAAACAATAACACTCCTGCCCCCTGCAGCTGCAACAGTGGCTGCCCAACCCACTCCCTGCCAACTGCCAAAACCCTGGTCAAACATAAGTAAACCCTCACCAGCTGTTGCAATACTCGCTGCCTAGCCACCTTACCAGCTGTTGGATGTGGCAACCATATTGAGGTTGTACTTGGTCTTCAGGTTCAGTAGGTAGTTGAGCGCTGCAATAGCACCGCTGGTTGACCCAGATCCGGATTCGCCTCCCAAGAACTTGGCGGATACCATTTTGAGGCCGCTCTGGCACACACCCACCACTCCTTGGCCGTTGCCGCCGACAGCGCCGATGGTGCCAGCACAATGGCTGCGTGCGGCAGCAGTTGACACATGATGATTTTGATGGCAGGCAGTGTATGATGTCAGCAATGTGCAAGCATCCCTGATCAGCTGGGCTAGCCTATCGGATGGCTTTTGGCAGCTGCAGCTGTCACAGCTGAATGTGACTACTGGAATGCGTGTATTTGCTGTAAGGAATATATAGAGTAGATGGACAAACAGCTGGTTTGACAGCTGCTGCTGCCAGTGGTTGCTGGGACCGAGGAGTGCAGAACTCACGTGCCGTGGTCGTCATTTGTGTCGTCATACACACTGCCGTCACCAGTCCAGAAATCATAGCCATCTGCACGCGACACAGCAACACCCACATGCACACCCTGTCAGGCGCACTCTACTGGCCGGGATAACAGATGGCCGACATGGGAGCAAGGGGGGGGGGCAATGCCTGTCACTAAAGTTAGGATCATGCACAGGGTACAGACTGTCGGGCTTTCAGTCATGAGGCCGCAGCTGTTTGGTGGTAGCATAAAAGAGCATCTGCATGTGCTTCCGACATGCAAATGCTCAATCCGGAGGGTCCAGAGCATGCAGATGCGGGCAGCAACGAGCTGGCAGCAGTGATGTGCACTCACAGACATCATCAACGAATCCGTTCTTGTCATCGTCGATGCCGTTGTTTGGGATTTCGCCTGGGTTGACCCACATGTTGGCTGCCAGGTCAGGATGGCTGAACTGGATGCCAGTATCTGCAATACAGCATGTCACAGCACAGCATGTCACGGCACAGCATGTCACAGCACAGCATGTCGCAGCACCACATGGCAGAACCATCAGCACTTATGTACGCGCCTGCTTGCTTGAGTAGCTGCACCTCCCAGTGCAATGGCAACCCTTCTGTGCAAGACACCATGTGCTCAAGCTCAAGAGGCTGGCTGCTGCTGCTGCTGTTGCTGTTGCTCACCGATGACGCCGATGACAACATCTGAGCAGTCCGTGTTGCCGGCTGTCCATGCCCCCACGGCATTGGTGCCGCCACCGCTGGCCAGCATGCCCCACAGCTCGCCAAGCCTGGGGTCGTTAGTGGCTTGGGACTTTTTGTAGATGAAGTTGGGCTCAGCAACCTCAACATCCTCATCTGCGGGAGAGGGGGAACACCAGACAAAGCTAGGAGGTAATTCAAGTGGTGTGTAACAGTTTGGCTTCGCATCAAGGGAAGGACGAGCAGGACAGGGCTTGACAGCACTGGCGGAGGGGCTCTGCACAGCACTGCCTGTCAGGATACACCATGGGTGGCTAGATAGTGAATGTGCATGCACCTGAAGTACGATATTCAACACGTGAGTGATGCTGGTGGGGTGCGGCGCACAGGTAGGCCAGCCAGAAACAGCGGCACACACCGTTTTTGATGCGTGCAGCAGCGGCCTTGAGTTGTCCCTTGGAGGCTTGCTCAGGCAGCATCTTCACTTTGACAAGGGAGATGTCACCAGATGCACCATCTCCCGGCTGCACCACCATCCGCTCTTCAGCATTGCCCTTGCCTAGGGCCTTGTCCTTTTTGGCCTTGTCAGTGCCAGGCTTGAACATGACCACCAGCTGTAGGGCACCATGGCAGCAGCATGCAGCCACATTGGAGGTGATCAGGCGGCGGTTGAGGGCGTGGGATGAGTAGGAATGTGCGCAGCTGCAGGGTGGGAGCGACCAGCATGTGTGCATGCTTTGGCTGCTGCAACAGGTGCTACCGCTGTTGCTGCGACAGTTGCTGCTGCTCTGAGATATTTGCTTATGTGGGTATAGATGGGTTTGAGCCACCTGGGGGACCTGACATGGGACCTAGGGTGACTTGGGAGGACGGGTTGTGGGTGGCTGGACGAAGACTGTTAGGGACGTGATTGAGTCAGACGGTGTGGACTACTCACCATGCAGGACCGGTGCTCACCTCATCCTCCACAAAAGGGGCGCCTGACTCAAATGGGTCAGTGGGGTCAACAGCATCTGCCTGGAGGCCTGGGGCATCAGGATTGCCATTCCTGCACGCATGTGCAATGCGTCATTGACGCCATTGACATAGGTCAATCCATTGTTTGCTGGTCTGCATTTTGTGCACAGGCAGACGAGCCCCGGCAGGGTAATCTACAGCGATAACAGCAGGGATACGTGACCATGCCATCGTGGCTGGGCCCTGTCGTACAAGCTGCCGTATGTTCAACGCATCCCTGCTTTAGCCGTGCATGATGCGCTGTCTTACCCGTTGCCCACCACGTTGAGTTTCCTGCCTGACACGGCACTGGCTTGCATAAGCACCAGCCCGATTAGCAGCAACGCGCACCACGGTCCTTGCTGCATGTTGATCACACGCTATGGTGTTAGACGCAAACACCCTGAGACTGATTGGCAGCGGCCAGCTAGCTGGGCGACAGACTTCCAAGGACGTCCCAGCAGCGCTAAAGAAGCTTTCGATAGAAGCAGCAGTTGTATGGTGAAGGAGCTAAGCAAAAGCATGGCTTGACAGATTGCCGGGCTGATGATATGCCGCTCAACGGCACGGGTCATAATCCTTGTCAAGAACCTCAGTGTGAAGTGTTGGGCCTAGCAGTCTGCAAGGACCAACGTGTTTTCAACAATGAAGTTTTCTATGTAGGAAGGCAGACAGACTGTACGGGGTAGTGGGAAGCTCTGCAGCTGCCAGCTTCTTCTCTTCCGATATTAGTTCTGATCAGAAGGGGCCTGACATAACGCAGGCACTCCAACAGCACCGCCAGGCCAGCTGGGGCAGCATGCCAATTCATGCGGCATCAGTGACTGCTGGGCTGATTGTGGTCACATCACAGGACTTCATACATGTAGCAACCAGGCGGCGCTGAATGTCATGCCAGCAGCACTGTGGCAATGCCCAATCAGCATCAGCACTCACAAAGTCACACAGCGGCTGATTGCTGAGTCAGTCATGAGCGTACTGTATAAGCCTGCCCGTGTGCCGTGGGTGCCGCACGGGGCGGCCCAGCACTTGAGCTTGAGGAGCAAGCGTGAACTCCTGTTCCAACACGCCCACCGCACGACATGCGCATCACGCCCTCACAAGACGAACTGCTGCACCACATTGTCCCTGAAGCTCCCGCAGATCCTGGGACTCCCAGTGGGACACGCTGGCTTCTGAACCAAGCAAGGCTACACCCATGCGTTCAACCCTGCCACTCGCAATTCAGCCCTCAAGGAATGCCATGCCACAGCGCGGGCAATGCTGCACGCCACACCCAAACCCAAGATGCATGTCAGCACGGACCGTCCGCGTGACGCAGCATGCAGATGCTCTGCGCTGGTGCTGCGGTTGCCTTGTCCACACAGTGGGTGTCGCCCTCAAATGCGCCATATCGGTGTCCAGCACACTGCAGAATGCGATATGCAGCACCAATGCCCATTGCCAATGCCATGGCATGCGTCGCACTGCCAGCGTTGGATCGCCCTGCCATGCTAAGCAGATGGTTGGAGTGCCAGCCTTGAGTGCCATCAAGACATGCAGTTGGTAGAGGGTCAGCCTGCTTGAAGCTGGGACACAGCCACCTTGTGCCTCAAACATACTTGGTTTTACAAGGGGGGGCGTAATCCCACTGGCTTCAAAAATACTGGCCTGCAGCACATGGCAGCAGGAAACTTTCCTGCAAGTACTTGAAGTACTTGCCCTCCGTGGGCAGCCCACGGGAGGGTCCAACAGGCATTGGGCAAGCCTTGCTGAGGCCGCCCCTACATCGCCATGATGCTGTCGCCCTCACAGGCCCCCTCCTTCACATGACACACAGAGACCAGCATGCAGGCTCATCCTGACTTGCATGTCGGGCTGAGTGAATGGATTGCTTTTCCATACCCTCAAAATGCGCAGCGCACTCAGTACAGGACCAAACTTGGCTGCTGGCAATGAGCCGGAACTGCTTACATACTGCTTACATACATACGACTGATGTTCAACATGGGAAGTTCTGTTGATTATATGCCGTGACAGGGTGCAGGGGGGAAACTCCTGCAGCATCTGCTTTGCTTGTGCGCCACCATGCTTTGTGGACTAAGCCACTACAATGTCATAAGAAAGGGGGATGTAGCATTCCGACGCACACAGTGCTGCAGTCCCCTGCTTGTGCTGAGGAGGCTAGGGTAGCTCTGCTGGGTGCAGCAGTGCAGCTCTGGAAGCTGCAGCTTTTGGCAAGCCTTGCCGCGGTTGGCTAAGCACGCCCTGCCCTCAACAAACACTTTCTTGTGGGCGCTACAGGAACACTACATGTGTATCCTGTAGGCTTACACACTGGTGGAGGCGCATGTTAAGGAGCAAAGACAGCAGGAAAGGAGCAATGTCACAGTGCCTGCAGGTCAAGTGCAGCATCCCTCTACAGCATATGGTGCTTGGGCGAGAAAACTGTTGCGTTGGCAGGTGCTGGTGCCTGAGTTGGCCACTGATGCGCAATCAGTTGCTGCAGCCTGTTGGGCAGGGTGGCTGGACTCGAGGACATGTCAGCCTAATGTACTGCTCGCGCTGGGCACAGCTGCACGCATCACACGTTGAATCCACCAATCACAGTCCAGAGTTGCGGTCAGCACAAGCCCGCCCAGTCAGACAGATGCTGCGCGCTGTCTGCTGGCTGCCATAGCGGTGTCTCGCAGCTTGCAATGCTACTCGCCAAATGGGGCGCACCCATTGCTGCTGTAGTAAGATCGCAGAGGCTGAAGCTGTGTGAGGCGCACCATGTGCTGATGCTGTGCATTGATGCTTCGAGTGAGAAGATTGGGGACCAGTTGCCACCCCTGCTGCGTCTGTCAATCCTTTACTGCCGAGCTTGTCAAGAGCGCTGAGGAAGGTAGCTGCTTGGTAGCACGCATAGCGCACAGCAATGCGTGCAGGCAGGCGCGGCAGCACCCAATGCAACAGCTGCAGCAAGCTACACTGTTCAAGGACTTGGTGCATGTGACAGCAACACCCATTGCGTGGTTGTTCCTGGTCTGCAGGAACCATGCGCACCCCCCTGTGCCCAGGCTGCCTATGTTGCCCCCAGCTGTGGAACTGAGGGTGCTGCTTGGTGCTGGTGGCAACATGGGGTGTCCCTTCCATGACGGGTTACGTTCCATCCGTGCGTAATCAATGATGCAGTACCAGCGCCACCTATTCAACGCTCCTGCCCCAAGTTTCTTCTCCGAAAGCTGTTGGAGATCTGTGGTGCTCAGCACAGCAGAGCAAGACTGCAGGAGGGCCCAACTACAGGCTGCATGTTTCCAACAGCACGAAACGAAGGTACATAAAGAAGCACTGACATGAGTAGCCCTTCTGCCACATGCCAACCCTATGATCCCCGTGTGTCAGCTGCGAGTGTGTGTTCATGTGCAGCATGGGACGCCACCCACTACACCAACGTACAATTCACCAACGACGTAATACGTTGGAACGAGTCTCCAACCCGTTGGTGTAGTTGAAGAATCGTGTGGTTCTCGTGTTGTAGTAGAACCCCGGTAAGGAGCGCCAACTCGCTCCCCAGGCGCTTATAGGTTCCTGGCCCCCACTTTCTCGGCATTCAGGACCTACAAGCTACTCACTCGACTCACTCTGCAGCTCATCCCTGCAAGCCAGTCTTCCAACAACAGCAGCAAGCATGCAGACCGTCCTGTCTCGCAGCGCCAGCAAGGCCTTCGTCGGCCAGGCAGCACCCAAGGCTGCCCGCCCCAGCGTTGCCCTGCGTGCCAGCGCAGGAGAGTCTGCCATCTTCGACCCCAAGGGTGATGGTTTTGAGTGTGAGTAGCACTTCTGGGCTACCCAGCAGTCAGCAGCTGCAGCACGCCATCACAAGTGAATTACCTTCCACCCGCCAGACAATTGCACTCGTGAACACAGCCGTAGCTTGTGCTCAGCGACCGGGTGTGCTGGTGATGGAACCTTCTTGCGCAACGCCACCCCAACCCACAGCACATGCAAGGTTCCGCAGCAACGTCAATATGTTCATTATCAGCCCGCAGTGCTTCTGTCGCATGTCATATGGCGCAAGCACAAGAACTTACGGTCCCGTTCCCTGTGCTGCTGCTGCTGCCCTGCTACCCTACCACAGATGCCAAGACCCTGCCCGGCATCTCCCAGCCTTTCCCCGACATGTTCGACCCCCTGAACTTCACCAAGGGTGCCAAGGTGAAGGATGTGCGCCGCTGGAGGGAGTCTGAGCTGGTGCACGGCCGTGTTGCCATGCTTGCTGCCCTGGGCTTCATCGTTGGCGAGCAGCTTGAGGACATTCCTGCCTTCCTGAACGCTGATGGCCACATCACCGGCCCTGCCATCTACCAGTTCCAGCAGGTCGAGGCCCGCGGCGCTGTCTTCGTGAGTATCAAATTCTGTCAGCACGGTGTGCCTGACTAGCAAAATTGCTCCAGCACCTGTACCGGGAATGTGCTGACTTGTCTGGTGCAGGAGGGTGTAACGTGCAGTACTAGGACAGTACCCCAGCTGTGCTTTCAGCAAACCTGGCAGCATTCAGCAAACCTGGCAGCTTTCAATGCATGCAAAGGCTGTGCAGGACAGCATTGGCAGCAGGCATCTTCTTGTCATGGGAGCATGTACGCCTTGTGTTGGGATGGGATCTGCTTCCTCATCTGTTCGGCGGTTTCTAACCTGTGCTCTGGCTTCTCTGGTTCTATCCTGCAGTGGGAGCCTCTGGTGCTGGCCATCGGCCTGTGCGAGTCCTACCGTGTGGCCTGCGGCTGGGCCTCCCCCACCGGCGAGGGCTTCAACTCCCTGAAGGACGACTACGAGATGGGCAACCTGGGGTGAGTTGGCTTTCTTTTTCGTGTTAGTAGGCGCCTGGCTGGCTGGCTGGCTGCATGTCACAGGTGAAGCAGGAATGGCTGTTGCCAGGTGCCGTTGTTGCACACTGTGCACTAGGTTGTGACATCACACAAGCAAGATATTCCTGGGTTGCATGCATCCTTGGCTTGGACAACCTGGGCCTGCACAACAGAGACTGACAGGTGTGATCCTTTTTTGTGTTTGTCCTGCAGCTTCGACCCCCTTGGCCTGGGCCCCAAGGATGACCCCGAGGCCTGGAAGGTGCTCCAGACCAAGGAGCTGAACAACGGCCGCCTTGCCATGATCGCTATCGCTGCCTTCACCGCTGAGGAGCTGGTGAGCAAGCAGGAGATCTTCGAGCACCTGGCCCTGCGCTTCGAGAAGGAGGCCATCCTGGAGCTGGATGACCTGGAGCGCGACGTGGGCATCAAGAACGTGAGTGATCTTGCCGAATGCGGCGCCAGCAGACTTGGTTGATGTCTAGTGGTTTATGGTGTGGAAGCGACACCATCTCACTGCCAGCAAGACTTTCAGCAAGCTGCAGCTTTATCAGGCTGCCTAAAATCGTTTTGTGTAATGTACTCCCTGTGGAGCTCTTGACTGATGAACTTTGTTCTTGGTTGCTCTGCGCAGGTGACCAAGGTCCCCGAGCTGGTCCTGGAGGAGCTGAAGAACTAAGCATCCTCAGCTTGTGACCAGGCCAACTACCTGAGATCGTGGTTTGTGCTGGTGCTGCTTTCCCTCCACATCACGTGCCATGTGCCCTTCCTGTAAAGCTATATGGGTGAATGCAGGCAGCAGGGGAGTGGCTGTGAGTGTTGTGAGGCATGTACACCCTGGGGCAGTGCGTGCGCTGAGAGAAGAGCAAGAGTGAAGCAGTGCATGTGATTGTCCTGACTGGCTTCTGGTGGTTGCCAGTGTGAGGTGTGCGGCATCGCATAGAGTGATGTGCTGGGGGATTGGGTCCTGCGGTGTGGACTGCAGTGCTGATGTGTCCACAGGGCCACCCATTGTGTGGCTTGACACGTATCAACATTTCGCAACAATTCTTTTCGTGGTTGCCAGTCGTGTGTGCTGGGCAGTGGGTTTGCCTGTGTGCTATGGGTGAATGGCCCATTCGCCTTGATGGCAGCTGCAGCATGCACTTGCGCGGCAGGCACCTGGCCGAACTGGTGCTGCAATGTCCCAACGTGCTGTTCTATGGCGGTCGTGTATGTTTCTGTGCTGAAGGGGTGTCCGCATGTGTATCATTTTTGCAGGGATGGCGCTGAAAACTGAAATGCGCCTGTGTTGAGAGATTGCAGTGTGCCTCTGTGGCGATACTTTGTCGGTGACAAGCTTTGTCACCAACCCTCTGCCAAGCTAGACCTTTTTGCAGTGGGTCATGTCATGCAGCTGATATCTGGGCTGGTCACATGTTGGCTGTGCAGCGGATGTTGACTTGTTTGTAACACAACTGACTTGATACATTGGCCAGAGTCACACCTTTGAGGGCGTGACAGAGAATGTCTTGCATCCTCTGCCCCAAGGACATGGCTCCCAGCTGATTTGCTTGTGGTGAAGTGTATCAGCATGCCTGCGAGATGAGCCTGTACCACAGAGCAGTATATTCAGAGTTGCTTGGAGCTTGAAGCACCACAATCACAACTCAACTACCACCCAATGAGCCCTGAGCTGCTGTATTTTGGGTTGCTGGAGTGAGGAGTCAGGTGCTGCACACACTGTAGTCACAGTGTATCTTGCAACTGTATTGTTACACACATGCATCTTGGAACTGGATTGTTACACATATGCATCTGGCATCTTGGGTTGAACCCCCATGATCCTGCACCCATGTGGGGCTCTCAATCACATCAGGCGAGACTGGAAACCTCAGGTTCATCCAGCACACAAACAGGGCAATCTTGCTGCCTCCCCGGTTCCGGGCACTGTCTCACAAACAGGGCATTGTGTTTTCAACTGCCACAAGCCAGACCTGTGCACACTGCAAACATTACATTTAGGGCAACTGCTGGGCAATGCCAACAGGTTGCTGTTAGTGCAGGTAGTTACCCTGCAGCACCGCCTGCTGTACCTGCCTCATCAAATCGTCGTGCTGCAGTGCCTCTATGTCTGCCTTCAACCCACTGCCCTCCATCTCCTCCAGCTCTGCCACCCAGTCAGGACAGGCTGCCAGCCGAGCCTTCAGCCCTGGCAGCAGCTGCATGTCACGCTCTGACAGCGCATGGCAACGGGACTGCGGCACACGCCCCTCTTGCAGCATGTGTGACGTCACGCCCAGCCAGCACAGGGAGGGCACGGCGTACCTGCATGAATGAGGTGCGGCAGGCGGCACGTCACCAAGCAAGGAACAAGAGGGAGCTAATGCAGAGCTAGCCTATAGCTCGGTGTTGCAGCGCGAGACTGTTGCAAGGGGTGAGAACGCTAGTGAGGGTATAAACAGCAGGAGACAACCAGCGCCACCCCTGCCGCTGGTAAACCTCAACCCCACCAGACACACCCAACACCGCCATAATGAAGTGTGTAGAATAAGCCCATCAGCGCAAATTTCCTGGACATAAAAGGCAAAGGGAACGCTGCAGCAGAGCAGCTGCGCAACAGGATTGGCACCTGCGATGTGCCCCAGCACACCTCTCTGTATACTATGGTGACACCATCCAACTCACAACGCCCGGCTCTCTTCGTTTGTCACACTCAAGTGATATTGACTGAGCATTGCTCCCGCAGCAGCTGAGCACACAAGACCACCCCACTTGCCTGGCAGACTCGAGCCCCAATGCCGCACAGCCGTACTTGTAGGCCAGCAGGATGCCCACACCACCAGGGTTCCAGTCAACCAGCCCCAGCACAGGCAGCCCCTGCTGCTGCTGCCACTGACTCGACAGGCTGGCAGAGCCGCCGGCAGCAGTGGAGGCAGCAGCACCACCCCAGCCCCTTGACGCCTCCACCACAGCTGCAAGGAAAGCCCTGCTGGCAACATCTGGCATGCCACGACCTGTACGTGTGCACGTGGCGACAGCCAGGTTTGTGCGGGGTGCGTGCAAGCAGCAACAGACAGCATTGTGAGTGAGTTGTGGAGCCAGGGTGGGGGTTCCAGCTGGCTTTGCGTGCCTAGCCGCTTGGCAGGCAGGGTGTGACGCCCGAGCTGTGTAGCAGGCTGTGTTTAGCAAGCATGTCTGGAATGCGGTCAGCTGTGCAAAGTGTGCATGATAGCTACTTGCGCAGGCCTGCTGAAGCCCGTCTTTGCCAACTTGAAGCCAACATCATGATTCACGTGAGTCGCGGCCACTTGTGACGAGACATGCAGGGCAGCTGCTGTTTCAGCCGTGCTGACTCATTCACTTGGTGGCTGATGCATGCACCGCCATCCAAGCCCCGCGCCTGTCCTGCTGCGCCCGTGCTGACTGTGCAGCGCAGCTGCTGGTGCCAGCTGTAAGGCTGATGCATGCATCGGCATCCAGGTGCATGCTGCGCTGCTGCGCCTGTGTTGAGTACGCAGGGCAACTGCTGGTGCCGGCTGTATGGTTGATGCATGCATCGGCATCCAGGCCCACAACCACGTGTGCACTCGCCTGTGATGAGTATGCAGGGCAGCTGCTGGTGCAGCCTGCTCTCCACCAGCGACTGGAACACAGCATCCTTCTCAACGACAAGGATGAACCGCGCACCCGCAGACCTGCGCGAAGCACAGTGCGCAGCACAGGCACTCAGCAAAAGTGGACTAGGTTGAAACACTACTGCAGCAAAAAAAACACTACTGCAGATCATGACGCCAGCATCAACGCTTGCACAGCACGGTTTGGTCCCTACTCCGCTGTGCAAGACTCCTGAGTGCTTTCACTTTGACAGCCCCCACCACCCCTTGCGTAGCAGGATTCTTTGTCAATTTGTTGCTACTGCTCATCTTGACACCAGAACACAACAAACTCTATACAGCCAGCCTAACCAGTCCAACACCAACCTGAGGGTTCGCCTAGCCCTCCTGCAAACGGTTGAAATTGTGCCGGCCAAGTGGTGTGCTGAGCGCGTGCAGGACTGGCAGCTGAGCTCTCTGCGATACAAACCTGGCAACCCGAAAAGAATCTGTACCCACCTGAGTGCTGTGCCGTCGACTGCCCCCACCTCTCCAGGTATGGGCCGTCCTGAGGGCCCCACAGTCCTGCAGTCCACCCAGGCCTCCCCTGGCCGCCCTCGCAGCAGCAAGCAGCCTGCACATCACGTGGCATGCAACAAAGAGGTAGTGTGGGAGTGAGATAGCAAGTGATGCCATGGGGCGTGGCAATGCAGTCACAGCGCGTTGCACGTGCCAGCCTGACGACCATGCGCAGCTGGTTCATGTGAGCGCAGGTGGCAAAATGGTGTCAAACACTGGAAAAGGGTTGTGCTGGCAGTTTGGGGTGTGGCCGCCTGCTTCTGCGATAAAAATTACTGGGTGGGAAAGATACCGTGCTAGCTTTGCTACACTGCAGCATTGCTTGGGTGTGCTGCATCCATGACAAGAACAGGTAGACTGCACCAGCTTTGGACTGCAGGAAAACCACAGGGTTGCGCCCAAAATCAAACACTTGCACGGCATTTGCCTCTCAGCCGTATCCTTACCTGCCACTGCGCCCTTGCTGGCTGCGGATATGCCCAGTGCCGAGCGAGGCACCCTCAGCATGCCCAGCACTGAGTGAATGGCCGTTGACACATCACGCGTGGCTTGGAAACCGGGCCGTCCCACCAGCTGCATGCAGGAAACAGCAGCCCAGCCAGCCATCAATATGCAGAGCCAGCACATGCGAGTCACCACATCAACAGGCATGGGGAGGACCGGTTGACAGCAAGCATGCCTTCGTGTGCTCAGATGAAACAAGAACAGTGACTGCCGGGAAGCACCTGTGTCCTGCGCGCCGCGCATACTATGAGCCAGAAACTGATGACCTGTCCAGCACAGGGTGAGGTTTGAGGTCACTGCCACACTGCTAAGCCATCAACCCTTGCTGCAGAATGCCTCTGTGCGGACTGCATGCCCAGGAAAGGAGCAGCCAGCCCTCCTGCTCACGTTGTAGTAGACATCGCGCTGTGTGGAGTTGCGCCCAGCCCTCAGCACCCCATGCACGTTGTCCAGCAACTGCAGGGCTGCAGGCGCATTGACAGCACAACACATGGTTGGATGCGCCATGCCCTCTTGGTCTCAGCACAAGCACATCCACATGCATGCATGCGCTCAGTGTCCTGCTGTGCTGTACACCTACGCATGTGCTGTCACTGGACCAACAGAATGTGTGCTGCCCGCTAACTGCACAGCCCAGCACACAAAACACAAGCTGCTGTCAAGAAAACCGTGTGCATGGAAACCCTCCTTGTCGACCCCAAGGTTGCGGGCTATCACACCGATCTTCTTTGCAGCGCTGCAAACCTGCAGGACTGCATGCGCACAGCAGAGCTTCTGTATGCAGTGAACAGCAGCACAGGTGCTGAAAGCAAACCCCAGCCTATCAGAAATTGCACCTCGCGCAACAGCTCCGCCCAGCTTGGCCCTTCTCACCTCTGACAATGCCGTTTGCCTGTGCCCCATTGCTGGCCAGCAGGCTCTTGGTCTGCACCTTGCTGCCCAGCCGCAGGACGTGCTGGCCCTGCTGCTGCTGCTGCTGCTGCTGCTGCTGCGTAAAGCTGCCACCCTCCCCTGCTGCTTCTGCCTCATCTTCCTCATCACTGCATGGCAGCATGCCCAGGCTTGAGCTGCGCAAGCCCTGCAGGACGCGATGAACATGTAGGAGGTTGGGCCCGTCAAGGTGGAGAGTGAAGACTTGCTGGCTAGTACCAAAGATGAGATTATGTCCCCGACCACTGTGCTGTACTGTAACATACTGTACTGTACAGTACTGTACCGAAGGACTGCAGGAGCATGTAGGGCAACATCTGCTGCTTCTGCATGAGGAAGGCTCAAGGCAGCAGCTGTGACCCCGGGCATTGGAGGCGCAGCACTGTAAGAATACTGACTTGTGTGTGTCCATGCACGTTGACAAAGCAGCAGCTTTGGAGCGCTTGTCGGGCCCCTACCTGTGTTGCCCCCCTCTGTGTGGCGCCTGCCTGTGTGGCCATCAGGCTGTGGCGTGGCGCCATGTGCACGTTGCTGGCCGCTGTGGAGACGCAGGACAGGGTGGGCAGCTGCCCCGCTGCTGCGGTTGAGATGAGGTCGAACGCCAGCTGCTCAATGCGGCCAATCACCTCCTCCCTGCAGCAGGGGTCGCACGATTTGGCGGGAAGCGCAACATGGGTCAAGCTGATCGGGATAGCGACTGGAAGGAGTTGATGGGGCCGAGCACATAGTGGTTGAGTTGCTGTGAACATGTGGTCAAGTACAAGGAAGTGAGAAGGCTTGCTTGATGGTGTGCGTGCGCGCGTGCCGTTTGGCACTGTATGGTGCTGCAAGCACGGCTCACACCGTGCGCAACTTAGGTGGCCCATGAGACATGTACTGCATGTAGTACTACATGAGATGTGCACCTGCAGTGCGCATTGGCGTACTGTCTGGCGTTCTGTGACTTAGCCAAAGGCCTTGCTTATCCACAGGCTTTTGTATATGCGGTCTCGCCAGCTGTTGGCACGCTGTGGCATTCAAACCCCACAGCTCACCTCGACAGATCAAAGTCCGCAGACTCAAGCTGCACCTCCTCCTCTTCCTCTTCTGCCTCCTCCTCCTCGCCTTCTGTCCCCTCGTCCCCTGTGCCCTCTCCTGCTTCATCACAGCCGCCGTCTGCATCCTCCTCCTGCTGCTGCCGTTGTTGCTGCTGCTCTTGCCACTGGCTTGGGCCTGCATCTCCCTCCCCTTCCTCACTCCAGCCCCCTCCTCCCTCCTCCTGCTCACTCTCTTCCTCCTCCTCCTGCTGCTGCTGCTGCTCACCATACTCCCCATCCCAGCACTGCTGGTCAGTGCCACCCTCGGCATCATCACCCCACAAAAGCTCCTGCTGCTGCCGCCGCTGCGGCTGCTGCTGCTGCTGGAAGGATGCTGTCCCTTGTGAGCCACCCTCGTCACCCCACAGGCCGTCCCAGGCATGCCCCCTGCCTGCATGGTCAGCAGCAACCCCAAAGCCCCTGCTGCTGCTGTTGATGTGTTGGTACTGAGAGCCACCTGCTTGCAGGCTTGAAGGAGGCTGTGGGTTCTGCTGGGTGTTGGTTGTGTGCAGGGCAGAAAGGTCTAGCTGCTGCTGCTGACGCTGTGGCTGTGGCTGTGGCTGTCTTGACTTCTGGTGCCAGCTAGTGGCTGCTGGTGCTGGGGCTGCTGCTGCTGTAAGAGACCACTGGCCATGTGGCTGCTTTTGCAGAAGGTCAGGGTGGGGCTCTGAAGGGCCAGATATGGCTGCTAGGGTGGGGGCTGTTGGGTGTCCGGCTCTGTCATGCTGCGTTGAGGGTGTGTCTGCAGGTGGTGCTGCTGGGGCTGGCTGTAGGTGCTGCTGCTGAAGCTGTGCTGGGAGGGTGCGCTGGCGCTTGCTGCGCCATGCAGTGTTGGCCAGGCCTGCACGCAGGCAACAGCAAGAGGGATCGGTCAGAGTGCACCTGGTAAGCTGTCACATGAGACATATCTGCTGTTCGTGGGTGGACGGTATGCATTGCATTGTCTCGGGTAAGGTTAAGTCCAGTGTTTTATGAGAGCAGCAGTGTGAAAGGCTCACAATGACATATGCTGGTCGGTGTGACATGTGCCTGACCTGTAGGTTGGCCCAGGAGGCCGTCTGTCCCTGCGGTGGCTGCCCAAGCGTCCACCTCTTCCATCACTTATGCTGCTGGAAACTGAATGGCCCGGCAGCAACCAGGTTGGGCACGATCAGATCGAAAGTGTGTTTGTGCCAGGGTGGCCTGGTCTCAGCTGGCAGCAGGTGGCTGGAGCTTGAGCTTCCACTGCTGATCACTGCACAGAAGATGTCTGGCACAGTGGAATGATGTGCACTCCCTGATCATCAACGATATCCAGAGCACATGATTTGAACCAACTGCAGCAGTTGTGAACTGACATGGGCCATGTTGGTCATGCGCTGCACAGTACCACAAGAGGCGCGTTTGGAATCAGCCAGTCATCCACTGTTGACAGAAAGCCCAGAAGAGTTTGATTGCTGTTGTGGTTGGGCAGTGTTTTGTAAGCTTCGTCCAAGTTGTCTGGTGGTCGAAACAAACGGGTCAATCATAGCGATCAGACTGTAGGTGAGTGCGCAACCGCTTGCTGCAGGCTTTGCGGGGCCAGGTCGTGACAACCACTTCTGGATAGGCTGTTGCATGCCATGGGCTGCTTGCACCTTGGATGCTGACATCAGAAATTATGCAGCCTCTTTGATTCCCTACGCTACAGTCCTGGCCGTCTCTCTGCAGGATGCGGGAGCACAACAGCCTTGATGGATGGCACGATGCTGTCATCAGCTCGTGAACGGCTTTCCTGTTGACGCTTTCAGCTTCTGATCGGACGTTATTGCTTCAGACAGTGCTGGCAGCCTTGCTGTGCCTGTATCTCGGGCTGTCCAAGGAAACACCTTCACAGATCTAGCAGTAGCCTTCTGGTGAGCTGGTCTGTGCCGCTCTAGATTACCGCCTTCCCTATGGACTAGGTCCAGAAGCATATTGCCAGTGATTTCCACCCAAGGCTGGCCTGAGTAGGGAAGTGCTGCTTTGGCAGGGAGGTGGATGAGGCCAAGTTACCGTCAGGGGTTGAGGACCTCCTTACAGCAACACTTTTGCCCGCCAGCAAACATATGTGCCTGGGCTTGGATGTGCCTTGCAGTCCAGTTGTGCGCAGAGGTCTGCATGCACGGCCAGGCATGCCTTTCATGGCTTTGTGGCACACATGCGCAGTTCACAGCACACGCCTGTGGGCTTGTTGCCAGTCATGTCTGTCGTCTTCTGATTGCAGGACTGGTCATTGGCAGTGCTTGGACCCCTCTGAGGTTAGGGGGCTAGTGCCACCCACCTGCAGGCTAATGGCCTCCAGCAACGTCCCCAACAGGTGTGTGGCAGCAAGCACCAGCAGCTGTTAGGGTGTGTCGCTCGGCCAGCAATTTGGTTTACAAGCTGTCCTCAGGGTGTGTGTGCATGTATCAGTTTGTTTGCACACCGCATGATCCAAGCATCAGGCCCTGGGTGTGGCTGATGCAGACGTGCATGAAGCATCGTGCGCGCGGCCGTGTAGAACTGCTGCTGCAAGCAAACTGCAGGGTGCACACTTTGGCGCGCCCGTGTCTGATTCAAACATGCATGCCCTGTGCGATCAGATACTTGGTGACAGCGTCCCGCAACCTAGTCCTAGCAGGTGGTTGCTGCTTGCCAGGTCTCCTCCAGCATGAACACGAGCTCACCGTTGCCCCTGCTGGCAATTCCCCTGCTTGGCCCTAACCGTGCTGCTTCCTGCAGGCCGTCTGAGGCAGACATCCCCTCCAAGCCCCACCCAGGCAGCAGCAAGGACCAAGCCACAGCTGCCGCATCCCTAGCAGGCCCCAAGCCCTACAGCCACCATGTGCATCAGGACCTCAGCACAGCAGCAGCAGATGCCCCCCCTGCTGCAGGTGCGCTGCAAGCATATGATGGGTGGGGGGGTGTTGCAACAGGTCAGTGGGAAGGCCTCATTACCACGCTGCTTGCTGCGTGTCTCTGTCTTGGCTGGGTTTTGACTGTAACAGCTGCTTTTGACCCCATGCAACATGCCCTGGTTGTGGTGCATGTGCAGGAGAGCACTACCATCAGCACAGCAATCCCCATGCTGCTGCGCACGGCCCTCCAGGGTACAGCCAACAGGGCAACTCCCACACCGCGCACCACAGCCCCTACGCCACCCCCTACAACCACGCAGACGCCCAGCAGGCCGCTGCTTACATGGCGGCAGCAGCAGCAGCCAACATGAGGGCTGCTGCAGGGGCTGGCGGTGGTGGTGGTGGTGGTGGGTTTCCATCAGACCACAACCAGCAACACTACCAGCACCACCACCAGCAGCAGCAGCAGCAGCAGCAGCAGCAGGGCCCTCCTCAGCTGGGCAGCCCAGGCCTCCCTGAGGCGGCACCATCCACCAAGACAGATCCTCTGGAGCTGACGCTGCTGACAAAGTACCTGCAGGTGGTGCGGCAGACACAGGTGAGGCTCAAATTTTGTATACTCTTTTAGGGCTTTAGCTCTATCCTCTCCTTGCCTAGCCTTTGGCAAGTGTATCCCCCTAGCCATGCCTTCGGAATGGCAAGGCAAGGCTAAGGCTGCAGGTGGTGCGGCAGACACAGGTGAGGCAAGGGGTAAGACCATACAGCATGTGGCCTGGGGGGGGGGGTGCTGCCTCAGCGCATGGGGATCCTTGCACATGCACAGCCGGCGTGTGCTGGTTGCAGGCCATACAGCATGTGGCGGGGAAGGGGGGGGTGCTGCCTCAGCGCATGGGGATCCTTGCACATGCACAGCCGGCGTGTGCTGGTTGCAGGCCATACAGCATGTGGCGGGGAAGGGGGGGGTGCTGCCTCAGCGCATGGGGATCCTTGCACATGCACAGCCGGCGTGTGCTGGTTGCAGGCCATACAGCATGTGGCGGGGAAGGGGGGGGTGCTGCCTCAGCGCATGGGGATCCTTGCACATGCACAGCCGGCGTGTGCTGGTTGCAAACCCACAGTGAGGCAAGGGGGAGAAAGCGGTCTGCCTTGCCCGTGCTGCACAGCGCTTGTTGGCTGTGTGGCTTGTGTGTATACATCCAGTTGTGTGCTGGACATGAGTTTTGTGTGAGTGAGGCAGGAGAGAGGGCCCTGCAACATGTGAAGCAGTATGTAGCCGGTGACGGCAGTGCCCTAGCATGTGTGGGGCGCACAGCTGAGGTGGGTTGGTTGCAACACCAGCAGTGGCGTTGTTGAGTTTGCATCGGGCTCCTGCGGTCTTGAGCAGAAAGCGTCCAGACGACATGTGGCTGCAGTTTGGAGGCGCATTTGCTGGGCTTTCCCTTGCCCCCAGGCAGTGCCTGGGTGACTGCCACAGGCCTCCTGGCGTGTTCATCAGGCTTCATCGCTCAAGCACTCAATATACCACCACACATCTGTCACACCGTGAATTATACTGTGTGTATTGTTTTGCACTGTACTGAATTGCAAATGCTTCCTTCTTTCTACCTTCCTCCTTCTTCCTGCAGGGCGAGGCAGCCGCAGCGCAGGCCATGGCTGCATCAGGCCTGCCCACAGGCGCCAGCCTGGAGACAGAGGTACCTCCTGATTACACCGCCCAGCCCTCCACCCACAGCAGCACTGCCACCACCGCTCCATCGTCCTCAGTGACCACTACCTCTGCAGCCGCTGCTGCTGCTGCCACCTACGCCACCAGCAACGGCAGCAATGGCGGCACACCCACAGCCGCCGCTGGCAGCATTGACGGCATGAGCAGTGACCCCCTGGCTGTGAGCAACCTGCTGGGCTTCATCAAGACACGCAAGCTGACAGGTGGGCTCCTTGTATGTCTGTTACGATGAGTTCCCTCGCACCAGACCTGACAGACTGTGCACAGGTGCATTACCGTTTAGTGACATTGGCTGATGGTCAGCTCTGGCTGGTGCCTAATTATGTAGATCTTTCTCCTGATGCCTGCATGGTGCTGTGGTTCGCTGTGATGTGTTGTGCTGTGCTGCAGGTGTGGCCAGGCAGCCCCCCTCAAGGCGCAGCAGCAGCGGCAGCACGGCATCAGCACATGGTGGTTCTAGCCTGGGTGCCAACTCAGCTGCTGCTGGCAGCGCTGGTCAGGGCAGGAAGGTCTGGATCCAGCCAAGTGGTGGGTAGTGCTGTGCTGCATGGAAACAGGGCTGTCCTGACGTCACTGTTGCAGGCAGCTGCACTTGCATGCGCTGCAAGCATACTGATGTCCATGTCCGCACATCTGCCAGCACGAGGAGGTAATTGCAGGTGCATTGACTCCTGTTTCATGCGGGCAATGTCACCTTGGTCATCTTGGCAGTCAGGCCTGGGGCTCATGTCCCTGGGGCCTGCTACCCGACGCCGCGTCAGGCTTAGCGCGCTGTTGTCGCTGCTTCCATTGCCGTGCTGCAGGCCCCCGCCGCCCTGGTGAGGGTGTGGAGAATGAGGAGCAAGGCATCCTGAGTGCTGAGGAGGTGCCAACCACCGGGTGAGCAGACAGCATAGCCAGGGTCTACAGCGTGTCAATTTGGGTTCACGCCCGCCTGTGGTGGTGGGGCCATGTATCGATGGGAGGCGTAGGTTTGGGACTGTGTGGTGGTTGCGTGTGGGCAAGCGGCTGTCAAGGCAGCAGGCACTGACAGTGATAAGCCACACAGCATGCTGGTGCTGTTGGTCCATTGCGGAACAGCTACATTCAGCTGGTGACAGTGTTTGTATCTGGTGCATGCCTGTGCCGTGTCTTGTGTCTGCTACAATCATTGTATAAGTTGCATCATGACGCTGAATGTGTTCATGTGTTGCGCAGGGAGGTGATGATGAGGATCACTCTGCTGGCTGCTGGCTTTGTGATTGGTGAGTTGTGCTCATTCAAGCCCTTCAGCAGGCTTGCCTGTTACAGATACTGCGTCCTAATAGTAAGCCTGGTCAGCAGTATGGCTGCCTACCAGTATGCTTGCCTAGCAGTATAAGTATGCTTGCAGCACCGTCAGGTGATAGACGCTGGTGTTTTGGTCCCTCTGCAGCCCACCCAGTCCCTCTGCAGCCCAACAAGTTGCGGTTGGTTTGGCACACATGGGGCGACTGCCTGTGGATCATGATGCAGTCAGGGATGGCCAATGAAACCACGTTGTTAAGCTTCTTGGCAGGCGCATGACCTAGCTAGCAGCAACCCTACTGCTGTGTGCACATGCCGGCGCAAATGTCGACTGTTGACACCATCCCCTGTTGCCTGTGGCTGTCTTTGTGTGTGCTGCAGGCCCCTCTGGCTCAAGTGTGCGTGAGATTGTGCGGCTGTCAGGTGCTGACATTAACAGCTGGACAGAGGCGACAGGCAGCCACAGGGGCAGGAGGCCGGCACGCATATTCCTCATCAAGGTGGGTGGGTAGAATGCTGTCAGGGGGGGCAAGGGGGCACTGCCCCTCTTAGCCCCAAAATATCCTGCCCCTCGGAGTGACTGCAGATGAAGGGGGGTGCGTGGGTCGAGTGTTGTCAGGGCGGCAAGAGCCTCTGAGAGGGGCCGGCTGCAGAGGGAGGGTTTGGGCGTGTGGTTGGTTGAGGGCAAGAGAGGGTGAGCTGTTGTTGTAAGAAAGGTGAGTGAGGGGAGGTCGGCATGCATCCTGTTCATGGAGGTACACCCTACGCATCTCCCTCTTCAAGGTGGGTTGAGTGGCAAGGCCGCAAGAGGGGAGAGGGGAAGAGGGGGGTGACTGCAAGAGAAAGGGGCAGGAGCTAGTGGTTGATTGAGGGGCAAAAGATGTCGTGTTGTCGTTGTAAGTAGGCGAGCCAACTCAAGTTGCCAGCGCGCATCATGTCCATAGAGGTAGGGTTGGGCTGGCCTGTTGGTTGAAAACAGATCGGGGTCTTTCACTGAAGGGGCTGTCCCTGGTTGCAAGGGCTTTTTTCTGATTCAGGGGAGTGTGGGGCAAGGTGTTGGGGTGCTTGCTGAGCAATGCGAACGGGGGCCAGCTGGCCAACATTTGGCGACGCCGCCATGTGGGACACGGCCGTGCAAGCCACCAACAGATGCTGCAGGCTTATGCTGTCGTCAAGACAAGTGCAGGCAGCAGCATCTGCTGCTGGCGTGCTAGGGCTTCACCACGCAATACTGTTACAGCAGAGGTGTGAGCCACAGTGTCGCTACAAGCGCAAATTTGCTACAACAAGGGGAGGGTGATGGAGGCGTTGTTCATCTTGCTGTACAGAGACAAGGGGATAACGCAGGGGGTCCCCTGTGTAGGCAAATGTAATCAGGAATGACTCAACCCGTCAGGGTAGGTTTGGACTGTGCCGTGGCAAGGTGGCATGATGTGGTCATCTGCTGTCAGCCCTCAGGGTACCGGGTATTGCCTTGGGTAATTTTCAACATACATGCATGATGTCCCTCATACAACCGCCATGCTACATCCTGCACTTGCGTAGTGCCGTTTTGATGGGGCCTAGTGCAAGTTCCCTGCCCTCAGCACCTCAGCGTGTGGTGGACGGGCTTGGTGGCAGATCATGTCTCACATCAAGTGGCACATTGGATGTGCCACTAAGCCAGTCCACCACACACTGTTGCTGCATCAGCTTGGTGTATGGCCGGCTTGGTGTAGGTTAGGCCTGTTGGTGTGGCCCAGGCAAATGTGCAGTGTTGCAGAGGGGCAGGTCATCAAGGTGGGTGGGTTGAATGCTGTGAGGGGGAAGTGGGCATTGTCCCTCTAAGAGGGGTTGAGGAGTGACTGCAGGTGAAGGGGGTTCAAGGTGAGTGGGTGAAATGCTGTCAAGGGGGCAGAAGGGAAGGGGACGAGGGAGTGACTGCAGAGGAAGGGGGTGGAGGTGGTGGTTGGTAGTGGGGCAAGAGAGGCTGTGCTACTAATTTCAGCTTGTGGAGGAATGGATGTTGGCAGCGCGCATCTTGTCTATCAAGGTAAGGCTAGGCATGGGTGTTGGTTGAGAGATAGAGGATTCATCAATATATGGGCCGTTGCTGGTTGCAGGGGCACATTTGGTATCCAGGGAAGGAGCGGCAATGGGTGGGGTGCTTGTTTCTTGATGGGAGAGGGAGCAGGCGGCCATGGGTTGACGATGGGGAGAAGCATCCTGCTGTAGCATGCCAGCAATAGATGCTGGTCATGGTGTTTCTCTGCAAGACATATGCAGGCTCCAGCATCTGCTGCTGGCATGCCAGGGCTTGACCACTCAACAGGTTTCAGCGGCAGTGTCGCTAACACTCTACATGCGCGGCATGAGTTCAGGGGGCTTGTACACGCTGTACATTTTACTGTACGGAGACCAGGGGGTTGCTGCAGCGGTCACCTGCGTGTCTGGATTTTGTAGCGTCTTTCGGCGTCAGGGTAGGCTTTGATTTTGCGGCGGCAAGGTGGCAAGATTGTGAGGTCTGCTGGAATTCCCTGGGAGTTTCCCCATCATGAAGTGCATAGAGTCACCATGCTATGTCCTCCACCTGTGAGGTGCTGGAGGCAAGAAGGATTTTGGCAAGAGTCCTCCTGCTCTCAGCTGCTCAGTGTGTGGAAGACTGGCCTGGTGGCACTGCTGCTGCACAGCTTTGTGTATGGCAGCCCCAATGGTGTTGCCAAGGCAAATTTGCAGTACAGCAGAGTGCAGCTATGAACGTCTCATGGCGCAAGCCATCAGCTCTCCTTGTATGCGTCTGTACTTGGTGTGGTGGTGTACTTCTGCTGCTGAACATGACAACATAGTTCTGCACATTGGCCCGGCAGGATGGGGCGGCAGGGGTTGCTAGCCTTGGTGGCAGTTTGGTGATGCTGAACAGGCACACATCAAATCTTCTTGCATCAGTGTTGTTCTTCCTACCATGTTGTCTTTTTGTGTGTGCAAAAGCATCAGCATGAAAACGGTCACAGTTTGTGTCTGACTAGCATCACAGAGCCGTTGTTGTAGCCTGCATGGTTCAGGCTATGATCTTGGGAAGGGTGGTTTACCCAGGGTACAGGCGCTGTCACACATCTCACAACACTATGTTGGGCCTTTGGTGACCAAGTTGCATCTGCTGGTTCTACGGTGGCTGCTGGACATATGGTGCCACGATGATAACCCTTTTGCAGCTATAGGGTGTCAAAGCTTACCCACCTCTGGCTGTCGCCGTTTTCGCAGCCCCCACACCTTGGCATCCACCCCCAAGTCCCTGACACCCTTGGCCTGGTGTCTGTTGCATCGGAAAAGCAGTGCTGTGGCACATGGTGTTAGCTTGTGTCACTGCTGTAGATGACAAGGCCTGGCTTGCGTACGTGCTGGGCCAGGGCACCACCTGCATCTGTCACCATGCTGCAGCCCTATTCGTCTGCCCTCCCCTCCCCCCCCCACCCCCACCCCCCAACCCCGCGCGTATCCATCCTGCACCCCACCCCCGGGGCAAGTTGCAGTCGCAGTTGCACTGAAGTGGGAGAGCATGTTGCCCTGGGTGTCTTCAAGACGGTGTGATATTGTGTGGCTTGCTTGGTGCAAGCAGGCGCCCCATGCACAGAGCATACATGCAAGCACATGTGGGGCTCTTTAGCACCCATGGTGGCACAAGCCCTCCATTTGTTGACATGAGTTCCAAGCGCAGGCGGGGTGCAAGCTATCACCCCCCCCCCTCTCTTATCCGCTTCCCTATCCTCCCAATGTGGCCTGCCTGCCAACTGAGTCAGATCCGGGGGGTTGGGGCTGAGTAACCATGCTGTCCTGATGTCTGTTGTCATATCGTACAGCAGCAACATGGTGCTGCTTGCTGTAGTATGGAGCCAGCAGACCCCATAGTTGCGCTGAACGCTTGGGCCAGCACATGTAAAGAGTGCCAGCTACATGGTATGTCGCTGGCAGTCTTACATGTGTTGACCTTAGCCTTGAGCACAGCCGATGTGCAAGCTCTTTCCCTCCGCCTTGCCCTCTTGCTTCATTACCTGCCTGCCTGACGTCCCTCATCTGCATGCTGTCGGTCTAGTACTTCAGGTCCCGGGTATGGGGAAAGGGGGTGGGGGTGGGGGTGGGGTGAAGCAGGCGATTAAGATGAACATGCTGCCCTGGCCACAACAGTATGGAGCCAGCAGACCCACCCTGGGATGCGCACCACGCCTAGGCCAGCAGATTGAGGACCTGCATAAGCCAAGTTGCTTGATGAAGACCTCCATCTGTTGACTTAAGCATTGTGCTCACTCAGTGTGACAGGTGCAAGCCTGGATCTCCTACTTGTTCCCCTTGTCTTGTTCCTTGTATTGTCTTGTTTAGTCTAAACAACGTTTCCTGCAGGTCGCAGCAAAGTGCTTCAGATCAGAAGGGGGAGGGAGCCCCAGGTCAGACCTTCCTGCCGCGGCCATGATGGCCCATGGCCTGATGTGGTGTAGTGTTTTTTTTGGTGTAGTGTTTTTTTTGTGTAGTGTTTTTGGTGTAGTTTTTTTTGGTGTAGTGTTTTTTTGTAGTGAATTGTTTTTGGGTGTAGTGTTTGCCTCAGAGACCGGCAGGCCTTTGGATGCACTGAGCATTCAGGCCAGCACATGTCAGCACTGCTCCAGCTATGCCTCAGCAAGGTGTACATGTGTCAGCCTGAGCCCTCAGCACAGCCAAGGCTCAAAGCTTATTTGCACGCCCCTTCTCCCACGTTGTTGAATTGCACCCTCGTGCAGGCAGCAGGCAAAGTGCGTGAGCACTGGTGTGTGTGTGTGTGTGGGGGGGGGGTAATGTGACTGGGTGACCATGGTGCCCTGCTGCCTGGTGTACTGTGCTGAGGCATCAAGCCTGATGGAAACAGCCTCTGCTTGTATTGATCAGGAAGGCGCCTTCCTGCTCAATACAAGCAGAGCCTGTTTCCGGCCGGCCAGCACATCGAGTGTGTAGTCACACCATGAGATTTCTCGTGTCTGTGTCTCCTCACTCTTCTATCAACTCACTTTGCTTCCACACTTTCCTTTCTACTCACTGCAGGCCAGCGGGTGGGGTCCAGGCATTGCTCAAGCTTGTTTCTGCTGCTGCTGCTGCTGCTGCTGCTGCTGCTGCTGCTGCTGCTGCTGCTGTCGCACATACTGCAGGGTGAGCCCTCCTGTGTTGCCCAGGCAGTGTATGTCATCTTCTCAGCAGTAGACAGGTACAAGGAGCTCTGTGAGGGCAAGTACACTGGTGAGCAGCGTGCTTGCTTGCTTGGCACGAAACAGGAGCATCACTGGTCGAGCAGGGGCTGGGTGCCTGCCAGCCTGCAGGACCACTTGCCATGCCCACAGATGCATGGACAACGCTTGCATGTGCCTGATGTCACGGGCTGCCAACAGCAGGATTGTTGGCGTTGCTGACGTCCACATGCTCAGGGACCGAGCCTGGCACACAGGCTCTTGAACCCTTGCCTGTCGGCTACACAACCAACGCCTGTGAACTTGTGCAGCTTTGAGGCTGCTTTTTTGCGGCTGTTGACATGGATCGGGCAACCGTTTCTGACCTGACCCAAGTGACCAACACCACACAGAAGTAATATTCACTGTTTGTGCTGTCTACGTGTGTCTACGTGTGTCTACGTGTCTTTGCCCGTGATGCCCTGCAGGCCAGTCTGTGCCCCGCTCCCAGAACATCCTGGGCATCACCTTCTCCTACCAGCCACCCCCCAAGAGCATTGTGCCCTGTGCAGCAAGCCTCAAGGAGCTGTACGCACCACAACACACAGTGGCAAAGTGAGTCCGCCAAGGCCAAATTGGGTTTCAGGGTGGCTCAGTATCCTTGCGGTCTGTGCTGTCTGTTCTCACCCTGCAGTGTGTACTGTGCTGGTACGGTGTTTTCAGGGTGGCTTAGTATCCTTGCTGTCTGTGCTGGCCTGGTGTTTCTGTTTGTTGGTAGTCAAGACCAGCATCCGTCACTTACTGGCATTGTGACTTGCTAGCCCAGCGCCGGCCAATCTGCAGGAGTTGCCAGGGGACATGCAACCCAGCCGTGGGTGCTGCTGCGAGCTGTGAGTAAGTGAATGAATGAGTGCTTAGTCTGTCACATGGTTTGAACTGGGCTTTGCTGACAAGTGTGGTTGCTTTTTGTCCCTTTCCCACCCCTGCAGCTCTGGCCGCTACTCAGTCTCACCTCCCGGCATGTACGGCCTGCACCCCGGGGTGCACAGCAACAGGGGTGCAGCAGCAGCAGCAGCAGCCGGGGCCCGCGGCTTCCGAGGCTCCCCCCCACACATGCCAGGCTACCACCCCCACGCCTACCTCTATGACGGCTGGCAGACGGCAGCAATGATGAATGCAGCGGCAGCAATGGGCCTCACCCCCCTGCAAGCACTGGCAGCCGCCGGCGGCCACCATGGGGCAGCGGCGGCTGCGGCGGCTGCAGCAGCAGGGTTTGGTGGGTTGGGCGGCGTCCCGGGGCAGTTTGGTGGGCCGTTTGGGGCAGGAGCTACAGGGATGATGGGCTTTGGAGGGTTTGAGGGGGACTGAACCCCTTGGGTGTTGGCACACCCCCAGGAGGTGGGTTGGACCCCATGGCGGCTGCTGCTGCAGCTGCTGGGCTGGACCCCTATGCCGCAGCTATGATGCAGGGCGGGGCTGATGCATTTGGCACCCCAGGTGCCAACATGTTTGGCATGCTTCCAGGGGCGGGAGCAGCAGCAGCAGGGCCAGGCGGCGAGGACCCGGCAGCTGCGGCAGCAGCACGATCGGCCGGCGGTGTTGCCGCCTCAGGACCCCCTGGTATGGAGGTCCTGCCTGCATTAGGTGGTGCAGGGGCTGCGGGCGGCAACCCCTGGGCTACCTGGTTCCCAGGCATGTATGACCCCACAGGCATGGCTGCTCTTATGGCTGGGGCAGGGCTGTATGCTCCCATGGGGGCTGCAGGGGCTGCTGACCCTACTGGGGCCGATGGGCTGTTCCAGCAGGGGCCGATGACTTCGGCAGCACTGGCAGCAATGGATGGCAGCAGTGGCGGCCTGGGGCGGCTGTCGGCCGGCCTGGGGCCGTCTGCTGCTGGTAGTGAGCTCAGCACACCTACCGGTGCTGCTGCAGATGCTGCAGCTGGGGCAATGGATGAAGCAGCAGCGGGGCTGGTGGCGGTGGTGCGGCAGCAGGGGTAGGACAGAGCAGGTTGGGTAGGGAGTCGACCAGCAATGGCAGGGGTGATGGGCGCCACAGCCCTCCACTGCACCGCCAGACCAGTCACCCCCGTAGCAACCACACAGGGCCGCTGTGGCCTGGCGGCCTGCCTCCCCCAGCCCCTTCTACAGGGGCCCTGGGCTGTACCTGCCCCACTTGATCATCCCTCAGGAGCGCTCAGACGGCACCCACCCAGGTAGGCGGCATGCGAATCTGCGTGGCGTGTGGTGGGGGTTGGTGGTGTTGAGTGTGAAAACACGCATGCACTGCCGCAAAACTTTTGCCCCAAAACTCGGAGTTTCCTTGGGGGCCCCGGTGGCGGCTGGGCTTCTGCATACTGTGTTGAATGGATTCCCAGGCCTCGGCCCCATCCTTACGTCCCTCTATCTATCAAACGGTGGCGTACTGGCTTTGTCTGTGATTGCGGGCAGTCGAATTAAGCAAGTGAATGCAGTACGGTAACAGTTTTAGTGAGCTACACCGTCAATTTGTGATTCAGCAAAGGAGCTCCATACGCAACAAGCATCCATGCTGACATCCTCTCTCTCTCTGCGTGTGTTTGCCCCTGCAGCCTCCCCCACAAGCGCAAGGCCCGGCCGCACCCACAGCGGCATGCCCTTCCCGCCAGCCAGCCCCGGCGCCCCCATGCTCAACTTCGGGCCCCTCTTGCACCCCATGAGCCCTGCAGGGGCCGCATGCCCCCCATGTCACCCTACCTAGGCAGCATGCCCTTTGGCCCAGTGCCTCCTAGCCCAGTAAGGCTCATGAGGGACAAGTCAGGCCACCAGATCCCATACGTGGAAGTCGGCGGCACTATGTACTTCGCCCCAGCTAGCCCCATGCCCCCGCAGGGTGGGTCCCCACCGCATGGCAGCCCGGGCCGTCCCATTCCCCCTCCCATGCCCCCTGCAGAGCCCTACCCTGGTTCAGAGCAGGGCTCAGGGTCTGATGAGGAGGCTGAGCAGCAGCAGGAGGCGTCCGGGTCCAGACAGCTGTTTGATGGCAGCGGCAGCCCTGATGCTGCGGCGGCTGCTGGCGGTGATGGGGGCGATGCTACTCCCCCTGGCACCGGTGGCAGCAGCAGGAGCTTGGGGAATGCTAGCAGTGGCGAGGCAGCAGGTGGCGATGACAGGCCCCGCTCTACCATGCGTCTGTTTGCTGACAACCCTTACCTCTCTCAGGATGCCATCGGATCAGGTCACCAGCAGCACGGCGACAGCAGCAGCACAGGCGGCAGCAGCAGCCAGCAGCGCCGCCAGCAGCAGCAGCAGCAGCAGTGGCAGGCGAAGCGCAATGCGGGCAGCAGCAACAGCGTGGCAGGGCTCACAGGTGCCCCCAACGGGCGCCGCCAGGGTGTGCCTTCGTCTCCTGACAAGAACCAGCGTGGCAGCAGCAGCAGCAGCAGGGGCAACAGCAGGAGCTCACCCCCTGCCTCAGCACGCCCCCCATCTGCTGGTGCTCCTGCAGCCCAGTCAGACGACCCTACTGCTCAGAAGCAGGAGCTGCAGCAGCAGCAGCGCCCCACAGCGATGCAGCATACACAGTGGACCAGTCCCCCGGCCCGGGGGACCCAGCAGCACCAGCAGCAGCAGCAGCAGCAGCAGCAGCAGCCCCTAAGGCCACCTGTCAGCTGGCGGCCGCTCCCCAAGCATGAATGAGCTGGCTGCTGCTGCTGCCGGCGGCAATGCTGCCAGTGGGCCGGCGGCTGGCAGCGATGGCAGCAGTGCCAGCCGCCAGGGCGGCAACCGTGCTGGCAGGCCTGACTGGCTGAATGCCAACGACCCCATCATGAGCCCTGGGCGCATCACGCTGGCCAGCAAGGTGAAGGCAGCCCGCCTGTACAACCACACCAGCAACCCGGCCGCGGGTGTGCAGCAAGGCGGCAAGGGAGGCCACACACCGCAGCAGGAGTGAGGGGACTGTATTGTGATGAGAACACTCCCCGCTTTTGCTCATGTGGTTGGGGTGAGGCTGGAGGGCTGCAGCCGCTGCTGGCAAAGAGGGGTGTTGGCTTTGATGGGTGTTGCATCGGCATTTGTTGTCCCGCTCTCTTTTGAGTGAAGGATTGACAACATGGTGTCATGCTTGCGCGGCCGCTGATCAGGGCTTATTCACACTCTGTGCCCCATGGCTAACCCAGGCTGGCTGAACAGCAACTGGGGACAACATGGCTTCTTGAAACATCATGCTGTGTTGGCTGACAATCAATCAGCATGCGGCGGTGTCTGATGGCAGGGGTCCGTCTTATTGTCGGGATAGGTTTTTGGCTTAATCCAAACAGCCAGCCTCCTCCTGCAGATGCCTAGCAGTGCCCTCTGCTGCTGCAGGTGTTACCGGAGCGTTTCGGGTGATGGTGGTGAATCAGGGTGGGCATGCATTGAGCTAGACCCTAGGCTTGATTGTCAGACTCTGACATCGGATGTTCGAGCAAGGGGATTGCAAGGTGGGAGCGTGTTTAGGATGGTCAGGCTTTCAGGCGTGCAAGTGATGCATGGTGCTGTGGCTGACTATCTGAGTGTCCAAGCCACCAGCAACCATGGTGTATTGAGTTTGGAGGATGTGCACTTGCGGGCCATCAAGTGGACTACTCTTGGGGTGGGTTGAGTGCGACCGTTTGATGTTGCTTTGATGAGCATTGCCGTGTTGTGTACTAGGCCCCTCATGGACCTCCTTTGCGGTTGGAAGGCTGGATTGGCGTTGTCACCAGTTGCCTTGTGCTGAAGGGCGTCGAGTGGGTTTCACCATTGAGACTGCCTAGCTCTGGTGATCAGGTCTGGTGTGCTGCTGCCAGTTGCGGCCTGTTGCAGTCTGTGTTGTGTGACTGGGGGCTCTGCAAGACGTGCAATGCGGCATCGGTTGTGTTGGGGGCCCCAGGTTGCAGCGTGGCTGATGATCAGTCCTCTCTCCCACCCATCACATTGTGAGTTTCCCTTTGTCTGTTGCCATTGCCCTAACTCATGACGCCTTGGTTGGCTGTGCAGTTGGCGGGAATGTGGTGTTTTGTGTGTGCACTACAGTGGCTTCAGGGGACTGATGGTGGAGCGGTGTGGCAGGATTGTGTTGTGGGGTTCAAAAGGGGGCTTGCATTGGATGTTGGTGCCGTGGGTAGGGATGCCTTGGGTGATGCGATGTGGCATGTCAGTTTCTTGGTGATTTTGCACTTGCATGTAGTGGCAGTGAGACGTCCTGCCCAGGGCCAACAGTGAGGGAGGCGTGTCTGCCGTGCATGATGGCAGTACCCTCTTTCTGCAGACCCTCCAGGGCGGCGGCACTATATGACAGTGAATGCATGGGCAGCTGTGTATCCATCTGCAAGGCTGTCAGTATGTCACACAGGGCCCTGCAGGCCTTACTCAACATGTGTTGATGGTCTATGCATCACTGTTACGGTTCTGATGATCTGCCAACCGTACAGCTCGCTGCTGGCCTGGCCGTGGTTCCAAAGGCACAGGGCCAGAAGCCCTTGCTGGCATGTCGGTCTTGGCATGTTTTTGAGGTTAGCCCTAGTGGCAGCCACTACAGCAGTGACACAATTTGAGGTGTGTGCAGCATCGCATGCATGGGGCATTGCCTCAGACGCAATCGCAGTGGGTCAGGGTGTTGTCCACAGCACCCAGAGTCCTCCTGGATCAATGCGGTGCGCACGCTGAAGAGCATGGTGGTTTTGCATGCGCATGATGGCAATGCATTCAAGCCCAATATGCAGCCGCCGCCCATCAGAGCTGTTGGGTAGCTTCGGGTTCACTGGTCAGCCGCAGGCGGTGGCTTCTTGTGTCCTGCCAATCCTTACGGATGTATGGTACCGGGCACAGCGAGCTTTGCAGGTTGATGGCAAACATGTGTGCACGCATGACTGTGTTTTGATCGGATTGTGAGGGATTTCCACTGGTTTGCCGGATGCTACAGGATGATGTTTGTCACAGCATGTCAACATCCCCGCTCTTTCACCTTCTTCCTCCGGGTCCATGTCGGTTTGTGGGCAGCACGAACGCAAGCAGGATATGATTTCTTTCTCTGGCTCACCCTGTGTGGTGCCACAGGTCTGCCGGAAATGTTTCAGAAAGCACACCTGCCTGATCTGCAGGTGTATCATGCCATCTGTATCTGAGATGTTTGGTGAGGGCAGTGGGCAGCCTAGGGTCGCCGCAACCCTAGCACAGTGTGGCTGTGCTGCTAGGGGAGACATGTGCATTACGGCGATGCCACGGCGCAGATTCCAGGTGCTGAGCACCTTGCGCTGCAAGATCAGGCTGCCAAGCCTGGCATGCTGATGCTGAACGATCTGATCTTCTCAGCAGCACTGAGCTCACCTAGAGTTATGCTGTATGGGACCTTCCTGAGCCCAGGTGTGGATGTGGGGCTCACAATCCTGCATTGTCCATGTTTTTCTCTCCATGCCCTCCTACTACTTGTAAGCATGCATGCAACCAACTGGTGTTGAGATTATCGCCAGTGCGGGTGGGGTTTCCGAACACAGTCACACGTGCTGCGCCATGTTGGTGCCAGCAACCATCGTGGCTTGGCTAACCCTGCAATGCCATCTGCTATTGGCAAGAGAACCAGTAATGTCAATTCACGTGAATGTGCACACCAGCCCTTGGGTGTGTACTGTGGTGTTGAGTGATGGTGTTGACGCTGCTGACATGGTCATGGCCATGGTCAGCACAGATGAACAGCACAACTGCCAGCAGCAACTTGCATGAGCATTGACAACAGCGGCAACCATCAGCCATCGATTCGACGGTGTCTGAGATTCCACTGGACGTGCCTTGAGAACATAGCTTGTGGATCTGCTTGCTTTACAAGGTACACACCCTGCCTTTCCACAACAACTGCCACACACAAGGGCTCGAAACAACAGCTGCTGTTCAGGTGGTTCGCGTTGCTAGCACCACATGGTGAGTGTAATGGACGTGTCCACTCAAGTGCCCTCACACTCGCCCTGACCTTGAACTGTGAATTTGCGCTGCACCATCACAGCACGCTCAGACAGCTGTCACCAGTCCATTGAACGGGCGGGAACTACATCAGCGAGGTGGTCAGGACGTCAGGTCAGATGGACTTGAGCTGTAGGAATGCCTCCAGGCTGTTTGTGAGGGCAGGGGGCCAGCGACGCTCCTTCACCAACCACGCCACGTCCTTGTACCTACACCAGCAGGCAGGCATTGGGCAGGCAGCGACAGTTGCACCAATGCAGGACCATCCAGAAATGCTGTCTGCCTCGTTGTGCGGGAAGCTGCAGTGCTTTAGAGGCCAACTGACGGTCCTTGGCCCTGAACAAACCGCCTTGCCACCCTCCACCAGGCTAGCTTCCAGTCAATGCAAGCTGTGTGAAACATGCGCTGAATGCTGACTCTAGGCTAGACTTGCAGCTGTCTGATACAGCCAAGCACTGATCACCCAAGGCCTACACCAAAGCACTATTGAAGATTGAGTCTGGACCCGCCCTAAGTGAACGGCACAGCAGCCCCTGCAGCTTGTAGCATCTCAACCCACCTTGGGTCCTCCACCCGCTGCCAGTTGGTCTCTGCGTCTCCCTCCCGCCCAGCCGCCCACTGGGCAGCAGCCAGGGCAGCACGCATGTCGGGGAAGTCGGGGTAGCGCCGCAACAACGTCCGCATCTCCCTACGAGCGGAAAAGGGGGAAGGCAGGCACAATTGGTCATCAGTAAGGGAGGAGTGGGCAGACCGGCGAGCAGCACATGCACAAAATTGTGCACAACAGAATGCACCGGCATGCTGGCAAACGTGTTGGCACGTGCTGTACTGTACTGTACTGTGCTGTACGCTGTGCTGTGTACTGTGCACCATGCTGTACTGTCTTGTGCTGTACATCAAGTCCGCATCCCAGCATTACTGATTGCCTCCTGACTGTTGCCCAGCTGGTGCAGTGCTGTGCTGTGAACGGTGCACCATGCTGTACCGTCCTGTGCGGTACAGCAGTACCCAACCCCAGCAGTACGCACCGTATTGCCTCCTCCCTGCTGCCCAGCCGGTAGAGTGCTGTGCTGTGCTATGAACGGTGCACCATGCTGTACTGTCTTATGCTGTACACCAGTATCACACCCCAGCAGTACGTACCTTATTGCCTCCTCCCTGTTGCCCAGCTGGTAGAGTGCCAGCGCCTTGTTGGCAGCGGCAAAGCTGAAGTCCCGTGAGAGTGAGGTTGCCTTGCTGAAGCAGTCAACAGCATCAGACCAACGCTGCATGCCTGCACAGATGGACAGCAACACGTTCGATGGATTTCATGCGAGGGTGCATGGGGGTTGACTTGCAGAAATGTACGCACCCTGGCTTACAAGTTGACTCATCTAGCATATTCTTGAGGGTGCAGCAAAGTATGGTGCTGAGCCTGTCTTGTACATTGGGACTTGGCCCAAGGATGGCAGTTGGCACTGCAGCCGCTGCGATTTCAGTCACTGGGGTTTGGCACTCCAGTCTACAGCGGTACGGCCTTCGCACCTGCACTTCATGTGCCCTTCCACCCCAACAACACAATCCTGTTTGAGATTATCAGTGAGGCACCCCCCCCCCCCCCCGCTCACCCATGTATGTGTTGCCCAGGTTGTTCCATGGCACTGGGTCCTGTGGGGCAACTGACAGCACCGCCTGGTAGTCAGCAGCAGCCTCCTCCCACCTGAAGCACAACCAGGACAACACACACACAGGCGACAAAGTCAGCGCCAGATAGGGCAACATACACATGCACATAAACTTATTGCGGCTTTGCTTCATGCTTCCAGAGCGCTCCGCCTGGTGTTCAGCAGAAGCATTCACCTCCCCTTTTCCCAGTTCAAAGCACTGCAGACGTCTGCAGACGTCAGTCAACATCGGATACTAACGACTGCAGATAGGAATCAGTGCGCACGCACATGCGCAGGTACATTGAAAACACAGCATCTTCACACAAGCGCAAGGTTAGCAGCTCCCCACCTGCCCAGTGCCTCCAGCAGCACCCCTCTGTTGATGACTGGGTCAACGCTCCAGGGACACAACCTGATGGAGGTGTTGTAGTCAGACAGCGCAACATCCAGCTTGCCCTGCGGAGGAGAAATGAACAGGAAAACAGTATGCGTCTCATTGATGGCTCGGCGATAATGATGATTTTATTCCAATAATAATATATTATTATATAATAATCATAGTTTGCAGGTTTAACATGTGCCATGGCCTAAACCCTGGAGTCATGACTGTCACAGGCTGCGCATTGCCCCTGCTGCCCCCCCCCCTTCACTCCCCACCCACCCACCCACCCACCCACCCACCCCACCGCCACCCTACACCACCACCCTTCACCGCCACCCTTCACCGCTACACGCCCCCCCCCCCCCGCTCGCCCCGCACACACACCTGTCGTGAGCGTGCATTGCCCCTGTTACCGTACGCCCTGCCTACAACGTCCGGCATCCACACAGCATTCACACCCTGATACTTGTTAATCACCTGCAACAGACAGCAGGCATCGCAGAGATGAGCTTGCAATAAGAAAACCCCAAACCCTGATCACTGAACCCTGAACGCTGAACCCTGAACCCTGAAACGCATCGCCTAAACATTGAAAGAGACTGGTACGGGCTGCTGCTGCATCAACTGAGAGCTTGTTGCCACTGCTGCTGGCGACACACCCTGCCAATTGCAGAGCCGCACCCTCCTGATGACACGACATACACAAACATGGGAGCAGACTGCAGCAGCTGCCTTCCCCCCCACCCACCCCTCCCTCTCCCCAAAATCAAGGGCCACGCCTCAGTCTATAGCCGCTCCTCCTCCTGCACTAGTTTTGGAACAACCCAAACATGCATGCACTGTGCAGCTGCCCCCCCCCCCTCCCACCCCTCCCTTTCCACAATGCCAGGGGCCGCACCTCAGTCCATAGCCGCTCCTCTTCCTGCATCAGTGTTGACACAACTCACACAGACATGCGTGCACTCTGCAGCAGCTGCCCCCTGCTCCACCAGCAGATGCCGCGCCTACGTGCTTGTACCTCACTACCCCCCCCCCCCCGGGGGGGGGGGGCCCACACACACAGACACACATAAAGGGGTGGCCCGCACTTGTTTGGGGGGGGTGGGGGGGGGGTGGACCTCACTACCCCCCCCCCCCCCCCAACACACCCCCCACCCCCCACCCCCCACCCCACCCCCACCCCCACCCACCCCCTCCCACCCCCCCCACCCCCCACACACGCACGCACGCACGCACGCACACAGGGGTGGCGCGCACCTCAGTCCACAGCCGCTCCTCCTCCTGCACTGTCTCTGCATTGAGTGCCTGCTGCAGCATGCCAGCAGCCTCTCGGAGGTCCAGGTCCTGCAGACAACAGCATTCAATTCTTACATATCCAACACATCGTGTCCTACAAAGACAACACGACAGCATTCATTTCTTATATAGCCAAGCACATTGTGTCTGACACACGGCCTGAGAGTAGTTTTGGGGAGTGATTCTGAAGGGTAATCCTGGAGAGTACCGCCCAGCCGTGTGCTTGGGCGCCTATCTGGTCCGCAGCCAGCACACCGATGCTGCAACACGTGGGGCCTGACGGGGTTCTCCTGCTGCTGCCAATACGCCTGACCCATGCCAATGCACAGAATTGCTGCACCCTTGAGTGACGACCCACAGCCACATTAACTCTGCAAATTCGATATATCTTACTGTCGTGGAGACCGATTACGTTGACAGAGTTACAGACGTTACTCCAGCCAATTACACTGCCGCTGTTCTACTGAGTCAGCACTCGTTTCACTGCCCCCCCCCCCTCTCCTGCCCTTGCCCCACTCCACAATTTTTGATGCCTGGTGCTCACCGCTGGGTCATACTTGGATTGATCCGGGGTGCGTTGCAAGTCCAGCACGGCGGGAACGAGGTCTGCTGCTGCTGCTAGGTCCCACAACGGTGCAGCTGCTGTTCTGCTTGCCGCTGCATTTGCTGGCGCCAACTGCTGAAGCCAGCTGGCTGCAACGAAGCCAGCCACACCGAGCAGCAAGCTGCGCTTTTGCACGATGAAATCTTGATGCTGCTGCTCCGGCGCGGTTTGTGCTACCCTGCACACGCTGCTGCTTGTGGCTGGTGCTTTCTGAGGTGGGCATGCTACTGCTGTGTGGTGGGGGTGCCTACTCCGCTTTGTGGTTTGACAGACATTCTGCAGAGTTGTTGTATGTGATAGCTGCATTGCTGTTGAAAGGCTTGGGGAAGAAACGAGGCAAGTGATTGGGAGGTAGATCTGCTGACACCACACGTTTGCATGCGACTACAACAGACCTAGCAAGATATTGGCCTCAGCAAAGTGGAATAGATTGTAGCGATCTGGACCGAGTGGGTCCTTCAAGAGCAGCAGCTCACCACTACAGCCTGTCATGTTTGACCGGTGGCAAAACGTATGGTACAAAGTGTTGTAGCAAAAATAGGCACCCCTCTTCTGAGTAGTAGGGATTTCTTATGCACCATATGTCATGCACATCCCTCACCAGGAACACCATAGTCAGCAGGCACATGCCTTGCAGCACCAGCTGGATGTCAAGCACATTGTGAGAGCATGTGCAGGCCGCGTGTCACATACCGCCACCCCCTCCCCCCTCCTTACAATTACAGTATATAATTCAATAATTGCAGGCAGTTGCTGCTGTGCTTGTCCTGTTGCACTTGTGCTGGTGCTGCTCTCAGAGTCTGTCCCACCTCAAGGGCTGTATCCCAGCTGGCAAGCACAGGAGCAGTGCACCGCCCCCCCCCCCTCGTGCCACACCTCCCTGTGGACTGCTCAGCTCTGCAGCTCTGCTGCTGCACCACCTACAATGTGTTACAAAGCAGCAGCTGCGCAGCTACAGTACATGCTATGTACTGTAGAGTACCGTGCTGGCACCCCGAACAGGGGCAGCCTCAACCAGATCGTGAACAGCAGCACAAAACACTATCTATAATGATCAGCACACATTTCAGCACGAATCATGATCTTCACAGTGTCTTCATGTTGATGTCTGCTGCGTTGACGATGCTGGGTGCCGCCTGTGGCAGTGAGGGGATGGGTGACTCCAGGAAGGGGCTGATGTCCTGCTGGTTGAAGGCAGGGAAGCCCTGGACACAACCAGCTACGTTGGCTGCCGCCAGGGTGGCCTGTTGAGCAGCAGCAGCAGCGGCGGCAACGTCGGCAAGGCAGAAGGTGCCGCACAGTGAGTGAAAGACATCATTTGAGATATTGCACTTAGCCTGTCAAATTGTGAAACTATGGATTTGCTTTGGAACAGCCAGCACCGTATGGCTGCTGCCAGGGTGATTGTTCATACAGCAGTAAAGCAGCAGCAAGCAGAACAACACCCCAACATCCCGCTGCACACCGGGCGCACCTTTCCTGCTCAGCAGCCCTGCCTCCCCTGCACCCTCTCACCATGCCGCTGCATGTCCACATGGATGCGGCAGCAATACATGCCCCCCCCCCCCTCACCTCCCTCCACCCCACACACAGCCTCGGCCCCGGTTACAGGCCTGTCAGAAGATGCCACCCCCTCCCAATACGCCTGTGCCCCCCCCCCCTTTCCCCCCAACCCCTCCACCCCCTCCACCTCCTCGTGCCGCTGCGCGTCCACATGGATGCTGATGCAATGAATGATACACCCAAACTCAGCTCCCCAGAACCTCTCCGCCCCGCAAAACAGTGACCTGCAGATATTGCCACCTCCCGCCCAACACCTCCTTGCAGCCCCCCCCCCCCCCCCCATGCCGCTGCGTGTCCACATGGATGCCGATGCAACTTGCTGCCCCCCTCCCTTGACGCAACACACAGCGTTTCCCCAACACAAAGTGGCCTCTTCGGCAGAGCCTCCTGCCACCCCATACGCCTGCCCCCCCCCCCTCATGCGCCCCCCTCCACCCCCTCACCATGCCGCTGCGTGTCCACATGGATGCTGATGCGATGTGTGGCACAATGACGGCATTGGGCAGATCTGCCAGGCCTGGCGCCATGGCTGGCTCATCCTCAAACACATCAAGACCTGCAGGCAGCAGGAGCACAATCAATAGAAAGAAAGAAGTCAGTCAGGGAGAGTCAGGGAAGAGCACATGAGGGTGCTGGGCAGCCTTGACTGTAACAGCAACACATCTGTCACCCTGGTCACCACATCCCCATGCACATCAAGACGTGTCAGGGTTCAATACAACACACAGAGGGAGGAACTCAGCAAAGGTGAGGGAAGAGCAGACTAGGGTGCTGGGCAGCCTTGACTGTAACAGCAACACATCCGTCACATGGGTCACCACATCCTCATACACATCAAAACCTGTCAGGGTTCAACACAAACACAGAGGGAGGAAGTCAGAAAAGGTGAGGGAAGAGCAGATGAGGGTGTGGGGCAGCCTTGACTGTAGCAGCAATGCATCCGTCACATTCGTCACCACATCCTCCTACACACTTGGCAAGACCTGTCAGGCTTCAACACAACACATATGAAGAAAAAAAAATCAACACTTTCATGACCCCCCCCCCCCCTCACATACATGCATTGGCTGGATGCACTCCCTGTGTCTGCATGCAACAACACAACTGTTCTCCTGCACCCACCTGCCCTGAAGTCTGGGTGTTTCTGCATGTGTGCCACAAGTGCTGCCTCATCAATGCATGGCCCACGTGCTGCGTTCACCAGCACAGCATCCTCCTTCATGATAGCAAGCCGCTCCTTGTTGATGAGGTGCTTTGTCTTGTCGTCAAGGTTGCAGTGAAGGCTCACAACCTGCGACATATAGCGCAAAGGGGGGGGGGGTAACAAGAGGGGGGGGGGGGTCACTGAGTGTCATTGTGTAGGGAGGGGGTGGGGCATCCTCCTTCATGCGTGCCAGGCGCTCCTTGTTTATGAGGTGCTTTGTCTTGTCATCAAGGTTGCAGTGAAGGCTCACAACCTGCGTTTATACAGCACGGGCGGGGGGGGGGGGTGTAACAAGGGGGGGGGGGGGGAGGGGGTAACAAGAGGGGGGGGGGTCACTGAGTGTCATTGTGTAGGGAGGGGGTGGGGGCACCCTCCTTCATGGAAGCCAGGCGCTCTTTGTTGATGAGGTGACGGGTGTTGTCATCAAACTTTGATGACGGTTGCAGTGCAGGCTGCCTACCTGTTTGGGGGGTGGGGTGGGGTAGGGTGGGTTTTTTTGCCATGGCAGTCATGTATGGGGTCCCACTACATAAAGGTGTCTGGCATGCTGCATTCTGATGGTACATCCCGACTGTCTGGTGAGTGTGGATGCTCCGCGCGGGGGCGGGGGGGGGGGGGTAGGTGGTGTAACAAGCACCGCAAGTGATGCATGAAAGCCATGTACATCGAGTATTGTGACATCCTGCATTTCACGATCCATTCTGACTGTCCTGCTGAGTTCCAATTGCTGATTGCAGCTGTGCCAACATAACACCCCCCCCCCCCGGGCACATCAGTCCACTCACATCTGCCACCTTGATCACCTCCTCCACCGGCTCTGCCCCCCACCCCTCACTTTAGGGTTCAGCAGCTAAAGCAGAGCTGCTGCTGCCCCCCCCCCCTCCCACCACACACACAAAAACACACACTTCAGCACCCCACCCCACACAGACTGTCTTTAGGATTCTTTCACCCCCCCCCCCCCCCACACACACACACGGTGCAGAGCCAACTCACAAGCCCAGATTTGTATCCCCCGCCCCAAAACACACCCACTCTGCAGCAGTATACTCACGTCTGCATCCTTGAGCATCCCCTCCACGATACTGCTTTGACTGTGTCCGGGGGAGATGTGACACTCAAGACATGTGACACGTCTTGCCCCCCCCCCCCCAACAACACAACACAATCACAGCAAGCCCGCCCAAACCCCGAATCCCCCCCCTCCCCCATCAGTCCACTCACGTCTGCCTCCTTGAGCACCTCCTCCACTGTCTCCACCCTCCTCACAGCAACGGGGGGCTCACCACTGTGGCGCAGCAGCTCAGAGTACCTGAAGGGGGGGGGGGGGAGGCAAGACAGCAGCAGAACACATAGTGCTTTGAATGTTGTTGCGTGAGTGAAACAATTGTTTCGTCGCGCTGTTGGTGTGGTTACTGCATGAACAACCTGTGTTAGTGAGCACAAACTCACTACCAGTGTGTGGTTGTTGGCTAGGGGGAAGCCCCACTGCATGCTGGACAGCCTGACACAAGCCAAACAACAGTTTTGTTCCCCTCTTCCGCCCCCCTCCCCTCTCCCTCCCCCCCCCCTATCCCTACCCACCTCCCCCCCCCCGTTTTTGTCCCCCCCCCCCCCCCCCACACACACACGGCCCCCCGGGACACCACCCTGGCTCACTTTTTGATGTAGTCCTCCAGCCTTGTTTTGAAATGGAGAACACTGCAAGCTTGGGGACATGAACATCCACCTGTTAAACGCGCCGTTATCCCCCCCCCCCCCGATACACACACAGTACTCACTCCACAGCCCGTGCAGGGGGGCACCCCACTCTGCCTCCCAACTGCTGAGAACACCTCTCCGGACCGGAGGACAGCCCTGTAGACTGTCGTAAGCGCAAGAGCACCACCCAGGTGAATGCCTTCCTTTTATCTCACGCTAACGACAGCTTTGATGCAGGGATCGCCCTGGTTTTCCGTGCTAGCGTCATTGTTTGACTATCCTTGTCGGATGATTGCTAGCCAGCATGCATGTGCACGCATGCAGTCTCTCTGTCGACACACACAACAGCATCACCCCCCCACCCACCCTCACCCTCCCTCTGACCCCCCCCCCCCCGGGCTCACTTCTTGATGTACTCCTCCAGCCTTGTGTTTGGATATGGGTCGTAGTACACCAGGTTCATCTTGTGCCCCTCAACCATCATGCGCGCATATGCAGCACCAATGCGACCAGCACCAATGATGCCAACCTGCAGGGAGGAGGGGGGGGGATTGTGGTGGTGTTTTGGGGGGAGGGGGGGGCATGGTTGGCATCTTCTTCCCACAAACAGAGACTGTTCCAACACTCCAGGTCAGCAGCGCTGTGCATGGTACAAATGCTGCCAGCACCAATGATGCCAACCTGCACAAGGGGGTGGGGTGGGTTTTTTTGGGGGCGGGGGGGGGGGGGGGTAAAACAACTCAGGTCAGCAGTGCTGTGTATAGCACCAATGCGACCAGCACCGATGATGCCAACCTGCAGGTGTGGCCACACCAGACCAACAGATAGGGGGGGTGCATGAAGCAGACGCATCCAGGGTCGGGGAGAAAGGTGCAGATAGTTGATTGCCGACATGCATGCTGTCTACAAGGCGTGTAACACACCCGCATCGCTATCGGCACCCCCACCCCCCCGTCCGCCGAGGTTCATGAGGCCACCTATGGGATATATGTGTCTGGCCTCAAAGGGAAAGACACCGCTGTGGGTAGCAGCAGCAGCCTGCCTGTGAAGAGTGTCCATGTTGTTGTACCCCATGCTAAATACCGCGGCCACCAGAGCAAGGTGGCAGCAGTGAGTGTATGGGGGTGCGGTGGGTGTGGTGCGTAAATTGCGTATTTTCATATGGTTACATGGAAAACATACTGTCTACAATGTGTTTGCGTGAAAAAGCATGTCCCCTGGATCCATACAGTACAATGGTACCATGCCCTTCAGCACGGGCCTCCCTGTTGCAGATGGAACAGCATGCCTGCAGAGCAGTTGAGCACAAACCACAGGGGGGCAACGGGGGCCTGGAGCCCGTGCAGGTTGCAGCCTGTGCACACATACGACCTCCCATTAGGCTCACCTGCATGAAGGTCACAAACCTGGCTATGCTGCTCTCAATCAGGAAGCGCAGGGTGTCGCCAGTTGTTGCTGGACCTAACAAGCATGCAACCTTGCATGGGAGGACGGCACTACAGTATGCTGCAAGTTGCCTCCCCCCATCCCGCCAGCATAGCCGGGGTTGACCACTTCACACCGTCTTGTTCTGCAGCAGGCTCCCGATGAAATTCACTTGCACCCACCCCTTGTAGTGCCCACCCGCCTGTCACAGAGTCTGTGACAGCACCCCCTCTCTCTCTACCCTACTGCTCCATGTGCCTACCGATTGCATATGAACTGTCCTGTTCAGTTGACATGGCTGGTTGCAACTCATGTGTCATCACACCCCTGTGTATCACCTCCCCCCCCCCCCCACACACACACACACACACTTTCTTTTTCTGCAGGGCAGCGCTGTCTACTTGCTCCACCTGCCGTCGATGCACTCCCCGGTTTGCTATCCTAGTCGGACTATGTTGGCATTTCTCATAGACTACTTGCATGTGACTTGCATGTTGATAGTATGCTACTCAAGTAATCCCTGTGCTAACACACACACACACACCCATGCGCACCGTCTTGTTCTGCAGCAGGCTGCCAATGAAGAGTGTTGGCAGCCACCCCTTGTAGTGCCCACCTGGTCTGCTTGCCTGTTCTGCCCCTTGTCTCCCTGCCGCAGAGCTTCCCCCAACTTCCTCCTACATAGTGCCTCATGCCATGAGGCACGGTGCCATCCCAAACCCCACCCTCAAAACACCCCCCTGGTGCACCCCTGTGTATCACCCCAACATACCGTCTTGTTCTGCAGCAGGCTCCCAATGAAGAGTGTTGGCAGCCACCCCTTGTAGTGTCCACCCCGCATGAAGCTGTCAGCCTCAACAACACGCCGCGCAGCAGCCAGCGTCAACGCAGCAGCTATCTCAGCAGTCGTCTCCGTCAAAACACCTGTGGTGCACGGCGCGGGGGGGGGGGGGGGGCAAGCAAGTGTCAGCATTAGCTTGCCTGCAGCAATTGCTGTCATGAACAAAAAATCAATGATGCATAAGAAGGTAGTCACCTGTGGTGTGCAAGCGTCAAGGGGTACAGGGGACAAGGACTTTCACACAGGCACGAGGGTGTGTGCAGATGCAGCAGCAATCTCAGCAGTCGTCCCAGTCACCACACCTGGGCCGCAGGGCAAGGGGGGGGGGGGGGGTGCACACAATTCGGGATCAGCAGTGGTCTCCGTCAACACACCTGTGGTGTAAAAAGTGTCAGGGGGCAGAGGTTGGTCTAGGTCAACACCGTGCGAGTTGAGCAGGGGTTACGGAAAGGGCAGGTTTTCAGCAGGCGGCTGGTGCATGAAGGCTGCAGCAATCTCAGCAGTTGGTTCAGTCAAAACATCTGCCGCACGGCAGGGGGGGGGGGGTGAGGGGAGAGGGAGTGGACGGATGCAACCAAACACAACCACATGAGTTGCCGGCAGCATCTGCTGTGACGCACAAAGCAAGCTGACAAGCTTCCACACACATAGTCATAGCAGGATCATCCTCATGTGACCTGACCAACAGTGCCCTGCGCCGTCTGCTGATGCATGCGTTGCTTACTCTTCAGCAAAAGCTCTGCCCAAAGGATTTGTGTTTGCACCCTGAACTCCGTATGGCCCCACGAGAGACACAACACCATACGAATTGCCAGCAAGTATGGTGTCCTTGACCTGGCAAAAGGCCAGAAACCCCTGTGTTCAACACAACGCCCCACCCACCTGGTGTGTTGCCCACAGGGATGCCCCTCTTTGTTGCCTCGGGCACCTTGACGTTGTTGTAGCCCACAGCGTAGTTGCTGTAGCCAACACCACCCGCCTGCTTCAACGCTTCAAACAGCTCAGAACCCCAGTCCTGTGGAGATGGGAGGGGGGGGGGACGGGTAAGGGGTGTAGACACAGGGAGGGTGTGTGTGTGGGGGGGGGGGAAGGGGCAGTGCGAGAGCGCGTGTGTCAGAGAGGAGAGGATTACAGGAGACGGGCATTGTGTGCTTGTGCATCAACTATGCTGTAGCCATGGCCACCCGCCTGCAAAGCCTCAAAGCCTCAAAGAGCTCACAACCCAGTCCTGTGTAGGTGTGTGTGTGTGTGTGGGGGGGGGGGGCATGGCGCGGGGGGGGGGGGGGTTGGAGAGTGTGTGTGTCAGTCAAGAAGTGGGGGCCATGGGCTGCACCATACCCCTCCTGCGCTCCCACCGGGCTTGATTTTGTTTCAGGAGAGGCAGGGGGTTCCCGGATGCACACCATGTCATGGCTGAGTTGAGAAGGAAGGTGCACTGCTGGCAAGTCACTCTTCATGGGTTGATGCTGCTTGCTACGGAACAGATCATGCCAGCACAACGCCTTGATGTTGCTGTTGTACACACAGACTGCTTCACAGTCTCACTCTTTTCACCTCTGTGAGTTGACCGATCACTCCGTCACACTTATCCCCGATGAGCTTCTTGATGGTGGCATTGTCAAGGATGATGTCGGGGTGCTGAGACACCTCAACCCTGGTGGTACATCACAATGGAAGGGGGGGGAGTGGGAGGGCACAGCAGAGGTCAGCGTGGTGTTGTGGGACCCCAACTCTGAATATGCAGTGGCCCAGTGGCCCTCCCAGAGAGGGGCAAGTTGGAGTGAGTTCAAACAAGGAACAAGGCACGGAGCACCCCGCGAGCCCCAAGCTGGCCAATGTAAGGAACACGTGGCATTGTCCAGGATGATGTCAGGGTGCTGACGCACCTCAACCCTGGTGGTACATCATGAGGAGGGGGGGGGGGAGGCAAGGCGCGCGGGGGGGGGGGGGGGGGGGGTACAGCAGGTCAGGAGCAGGGTAGGGTTGCGAAACCTGGTCCTAGATTTGATGCAAGAAGAGCAGGGGCATGCTACAGTGTGCGGGAGCAATTGGACAAGGCAGGAGCACCCTGGTGCTGGCCAATGCAAGGTACCCTTTGGCTCGCGGCAGTGTCCAGATTGACGGCTGGGTACTGAGACACTTAAACCCTGTGGGTTTTGGGGGTGAGGTGAATACGCGTGGGTGGGGGCGAGAAGATTGCTGCCGTGATAAATCCAGACTCCTCCAGCTGCTGCTGCAACCCCAGCTCCTGCTGGTGTTGTGTCGGCACCTTGCCGGGATCCAGACAGCTATTTGCCCCCCCCCCCCCCCCGGCATGTTCCCAACCAGTCAAGCGCTGCAATTCTCATGACACCCCTCAGCCTGCTGCCCCTTCCGCCTTGCTCTTCCCTCCCACCTGCCCTCTCATTACCTCCCCCCTCACCCTGACACAGCCTCCATCCAGGACCCTCCTTGAGCCCTGCTGCCTTCACCCCCCTCCCCCCCCCCCCCCCCCGCCTGCACTGTTGTGGCTCCCCCCCCCCCCCCAATGCAGGCTGCCCCTCACCTGCAGTCTGCTGCCTTGAGAATGTCCAGCCAGCGCTCCCCTGGGAGGTTCTTTGTCACTATCACACGCTTGCTGCCTCCCTCATTGTGGACCTGAACCGAAACACAGCACAGCACAGCACAGCATGACAGCGGCAGGAGGCCAGCAGAACCACGACGCTCAGGGGGCGTTCAGTCTACTAGCCATGCAGCCATCAAGGCCACGATATACAACATGTTTCCCTGCCTGCTAGTTGCCAGCAGCACCCGCTTGCAAATACTCGTGTACTTGCCAGCAGGTGCAGACAGCTGTAGGCGGGTTGCGAGTGATGCATTATAGCACGTCAGTCGGCAATCGTTCTGCAACTGCAGCTCAAGACAGTCACTGCCGCAGCAACTGTGTCATACTCGTTATGGGGGGGGGGGGGGGGATAAACGGGGCCGATACCTGTGTATGGGTGGGTGAATGTGGTGGTGGTGGTGGTGTGGTGGTGGGGATGGTGGTGGGGTTTTGGGGGGGGGGGGAGGCTGGCAGAGCCAACAACAATACCAAGCAGGCCTGGCAGATGTGCCAATTGTGGGCCCAGCACACATCACTCATTGTTGGATAATGATATGCTGGGAGCACAACTACGTGCGGCGGCAGGTCACACTAAGCGGCACTTGTGTGGAGGTTCAGGTCCAGCAGGGGAGCCACACCAGCTGGCTGGCATGACAATGGGCGCACGCATTGCAGGCTACACCATGGCGCCCCTGTACTGCTTTGTGTGTTGTGTATGTGTCAGCACAGCGCGGTCATGCAAAGCAGCATCAGAACTGGAAGTTCCACTTGCCACTAGATCGTGTGGTCAAAGCTACGCAGGGCAAGCCATGCAGGGCCAGGGTCTTGCAAGCAATGTAGGGGCAGGAGGCTTCTGCTGGAGGTTGTGGGTGGTGGAGGTGGCACTAGTAGGCGACAAGGTGCAACCCCTTCCCAGCTGCAACACACGGCATTAATCGCTTAGGCACGGCCTTTACACACACAAGCATGTGTGTGTAAAGCAGCTTGCTCCTAGTTGCTATGTGCAGACACAGCACAGAACACACCAGTAACACCGGACGATCCAGCAGGGCTGTCACCCCAGCCCTGCCAGCCTAATGCTGCTAGGCATGTAGCTAGTCTTCCGCTTTCAAAGTTCAATGCGCCTTCGCAATTACCTCGACAGGCACTCCGTTGACTGTGGTGGACAGCTGCCTTGCTGCCCCTGTGAGTGCTGCATACTGCTGGGACTCCGAGCTCGCCTGCAGGATCCGGCCCAGCTGCCTCACAGTCTGACGCAGTGCCATTGTAAAAGGCTGGTGACAGCTGCAGCGGGAGGCCTACTGCTGTCTGGGCTAACCTCTCACGGGTGATCTGAGAATCTGGATTTTGCCGAGATGCGGTGCCCAAGGGACAGCAGGCCAGGCTAGCTCACGTCCAGTCGTAGAACAATGTGAATTCTTTGATAATTCAGCTACCGTCTCCTGCGCATTTGGCCTGTCGGGGTAGTAGGGTAGTCGTTACAGACTGACAGTTCGCGTGGGCGAAGAACTTCTCAGCAAATTTATATGTCAGCAAGCTGTCTTTGGACGTCACTTGAATTCTTTCGGTGTCGAGCGGAGTGCTCCAATCGAGAAGCGGGGCGAAGAGACCAGTCCAGCTGGCTGGCTACGCCGAGTTTCGACACCGTAGTATTGCAAGTATACGTTGCTGAGGTAAGAAAAATAATTACCCGATGCTGATGCCACCAGCCTCCCTTACAGCTGGCACAACACTACTGCCACCACCATCACACACACCAATGCAGTTCCGTCATTGCAGCGTTGTCAGAACTGAGTGCAGCCACCAGAAACCAAATCCCGTCAAACCCAATATGTTGATCCCAGCTGCACTGAGCCAGCCGATTGACCAACCTCCACAACCAGCAGCAAGAATTTGGCTGGGAACCTACATCCACCCATCACCCATCTGACTCAGCACCCTCCTCTTCAAGCCCCAGCTGCATGCTGACAGCATGGTATGAACAGCATCAACTCATTTGTGCTGACCTTCCTCCCTATGCTGCCCTGCCTGCTGACTTTGCAGGCACAGCCAGGCCGCAGCCCCCCCCAACTGATTCCCTTGCATTCGAACAGCAGTGCAGCACACAGCAGCATGGCACACGCAGCAGCTGTGCCCCAGCAGCAGCAACAGCCGCAGGTGCAGCAACCGCCGCCGCCAGTGCAGCAGCAGAGCAATTCTAGGCTGGTCCAAGTGTCAAAGGATGTGTTTGCGGGTACAATGGGTGGCATTGCAGTCACCATGGTGGCCACCCCTTTGACACAATTAAGGTCCGGCTGCAGTGTCAATCCATGGAAAAACCCATCTACTGTGAGTGACGCAGGCAGAGCGCATGACAGGGGGGAAGGGGAGGGGGGGGCGCTAGCCCTTGTGCTGAGGCTGCTGCAAGGATACTAGTCATTGGCTGGGAGGCAAGGACACACAGCAGTCTGTGTGAGCCTTGATGATTTCCTGCAGGGGCAGTCAAGCACGGCCCTAAAGCCAACAAAGCAGTTAGCAGGGTTGTCACTATTGACAGCAGTCGTGTATCGTCAGCAGCAGTGCTAGGAGCCAGCTATACTGTGGAGCTGGCTGGCTTTGGGGCAGCAATGTGACTGCACCCTTGGGGGGGGGGGACACGGGGATACTTTGTGCTACAGTGGGCACACTCCCACTGGCTGGCCACGCACACAGTAGTCCAGCAAGTCAACCGGGGGGGAGCTGTCTGTGAGCTCACTTTACTGGTGCAGCTGCAAACGCAACAATTGCTCAGCAGTGCTAACAACATAACTCGCTAGCAAGTGCTACAGGTGCCTTCAGTCAACCCCAGAGTGCGCATTCCTGCATTGAGCCGCATATAAGCTGCTGTATGTGCTCTAACTTGCCTGTCGTGCCGCTGTGCCCGTTGTCTGCTGCAGCTGGTGTGATAGACTGTGCCAAGAAGACTGTTCAGTGGGAGGGACTGCCAGGCCTGTACAAGGTGAGAGCAGCGTTGAGGAGGGTGAGGGGGTGAGGGGGGTGAGGGGGTGAGGGGGGTGAGGGGGGTGAGGGACTGCCAGGACTCTACAAGGTGAGAGCAGCGTTGAGGAGAAGGGGGGGGGACAATCAGCACAGCACAGTTTTTGGGGGGGGGGGGGACAATCAGCACAGCACATTTGGGGGGGGGGGGACAATCAGCACAGCACAGATTTGGGGGGGGGGGGACAATCAGCACAGCACAGATTTGGGGGGGGGGGGGACAATCAGCACAGCACATTTTGGGGGGGGGGGACAATCAGCACAGCACAGTTTTGGGGGGGGGGGGGGGGGACAATCAGCACAGCACAGTTTTTTGGGGGGGGGGGGGGGGACAATCAGCACAGCACAGTTTTGGGGGGGGGGGGACAATCAGCACAGCACAGTTTTTGGGGGGGGGGGGGGGACAATCAGCACAGCACAGTTTTGGGGGGGGGGGGGACAATCAGCACAGCACAGTTTGGGGGGGGGGGGACAATCAGCACAGCACAGTTTTGGGGTGGGGGGGGGGCAATCAGCACAGCACAGTTTTGGGGGGGGGGGACAATCAGCACAGCACAGTCTTTGGGGAGGGGGGGGGGGGACAATCAGCACAGCACAGTTTGGGGGGGGGGGACAATCAGCACAGCACAGTTTTTTTTGGGGGGGGGGGCAATCAGCACAGCAGCCAGTATGCCGCACCATCCTGTACAAGGTAAGAGCAGCGTTGAGGAGGGGGGTGAGGGGACCCACAGCACACCTGGCACAGCAGCCCAGCGTGCCCCACCTTCCTGCTGTGATCTTGAGGGGCAGTCTCACATCACACAGTGGTTCGTTGTGGAGGGGTGTCTGGCATGATCTTGAGGGGCAGTCTCACATCACACAGTGGTTCGTTGTGGAGGGGTGTCTGGCATGCCGCAGGGTGCTGAGCTTTTGTAAGGTGAAAGCAGGAGTGTTTGTATCTGGGTTTGTCCTGTGGCATGTAGTCATTGCAAAGTGCATCTCCTCTCGCCGTCACTCAGTCCCCCCTTTGTTCATGCGCCCCATCCACCTTCCTGCTGCCTCTCACACAGGGTGTTGCCTCGCCGCTAGCTGGTCAGATGTTCTTCCGTGCGTCGCTGTTTGGTGCGTTTGGCAGCAGCAAGCGCTGGCTGGCCACCAACGCAGACGGCAGCAGCAGGCCCCTGCGCACCTCTGATTACTACAAGGCAGGGGCCATCACTGGCTTCATCGCTGCATTCACTGAGGGGCCCATCGACTTCTACAAGTCACAAATACAGGTGAGGGTGGCTGTGACTGTGGTGGTGGGGGGTGGGGTGGGGGGGGGGGTTGGTAGAGGCGGCAGGGTGGGGGTGGGGGGATAAAAGGAGTGGCCAGGACAGAAATGCAGGGCAAGTCAGGAAGTGTGACGGCAGCAGCAGCCCCTGCGCACCTCTGATTACTACAAGGCAGGGGCCATCACTGGCTTCATCGCTGCATTCACTGAGGGGCCCATCGACTTCTACAAGTCACAAATACAGGTGGGATGCTCGCGCTTTGAAGTGCGCTCTGGGCCAGCAAAGCGGGGTTGAGGGGGGGGGGGGTGCTGGACAGCAGTAGTAAGGGGGCAAGGTGCATCAACCAGCTGCAGCTCACCAGCCTTTCATAGCATGTTATGCACAAGTGCAGGCAATCCAAGCAAGCTGTTCTGACCTGCTCTTGCCATCACCTCCTCCATGGCCTGCAGTCACTCCTACCACTGCTGCCACTGCTAACACTGCTGCTGCTTGCTACTGCCTGCAGGTCCAGATCATCCGCAGCAAGGCTGACCCCAACTACAAGCCCCCCTACACCACCGTCAGCGCCTGTGTGCGCGCAACACTGCGTGAGAACGGCTTCAAGGGGCCCTTCCAGGGGCTGGGCGCAACACTGCTGCGCAACACACCCGCCAACGCGGTGTACCTGGGGACCTTTGAGGTGCTCAAGGGGCAGGCGGCACAGCGGCTGGGCTGCAAGGTGAGGGGGGCTGTGTGTCGAAAGATGGAGTACTTGGATACATGCAAGCTCACTAAGGCTGTCCTACTAGGTAGGCAAGCAACAGTGTCGTAATCCCTGTGTGGGGCGTCATGTGTGTGAAGGGGGGGGGGGGGGAGGGGTGAGTGACCAGGGGTTGTGAGCCTGTGAAGGCCAAGGGATGGGAGGGGGTGGCGGGCGGCACAGTGGCTTGGATGCAAGCCGAGGCGCGGAATGGGTAGTACTGGCTATGTGGGTGGGTGCATGTGAGGATAGGGCCTGGAATGGGTGTGTTGATGGCGAGGGCACAGCAGAGGCGACTCGAGTAATGCGCGGCATGTGTCACGATCAATCGGCTCCCTGTGCCGCTCTCATGATGCGCCATGATGCGCGGGGCTGTGCTGCGCTGTGCTTGTTGTTGGAAGCGCCAGTGCTGAGCCACTCACCCACCTACGCCTGCATGCTGTTTCTTGCACTGCTGCTGCTGCCGCTGCTGCTGCTGCAGAGCAATGCAGATCTGCCTGCATATGCAGTGCTGGGCTCTGCTGCCCTAGGCGCCTTTGGTTACTGGCTGGCCATCTTCCCGGTGGATGTGATCAAGAGCAGCATGCAGACAGACAGCATAATCAAGGGACAGCGGAAATACACAGACATGGTCACAGCAGCAAAGGTAAGCAGGGACTGGTGGTGTTGGCCCCCCATGCACAGCACAGCAGGGTACAGCAGCACCTTGAGCAGACTGCGGTGACATTGACAGTTGTGAATGCCGAGGTGTGCTTGCTGCCACCCTTCTGGCATCAGTTCGTTTTGTGCAGGAGGTTGTTTGTTTGAGGGTGGAGTTCTTCTTAGCTATTCACACTACACAGTACTGTGCTGCGCCCCGCTGACACCCCCACCCGTGCTGCTGCTGTGTACATTGTGTTATCACCCTGCTACCGCAGCTATTGTGGGCGGAGGGTGGCGCGAAGCGTTTCTACCGCGGCTTCACCCCCTGCCTCATCAGGGCCGCACCAGCCAACGGTGCCATGCTCTACACAGTCGACACAGTCACTAACTGGTTGAACAAGCAGCACTAGGCGCCAGCGCAGCATGCCAAGCCATCTCGCAGTGCTGGTAGTTGCTGCAGCAGCGCGTCCTGTCGATGGCGGCAGTATCGGTGGTGCAAAGCAGTATGTTGGTAGCTGCGCTCCGCTTTGGCAGTTGCCGCTGGTGTGGCGGGGCTTAGCGACTCATTTTGGTTTGTTGTCGGGGGACGAGCGTGTGAAGCCTACTGCTGGTTGTCTATGCACCAGGCTTCAGGCAGCCGCTCGTTGCTGCCCACAGTGTTACTGCATGGTACACCATGCGGTTTGACTGTTGAGCCCAGCGTCAGCTGCGTCACTTATACTGCATGGTGTACTGTCCTGCACCCTGTTGTTACTAGCCGCTGGAGCAGGCACTGGGTTTGGTGTCGCTGTTGCTACAGGGACCTTGCCTGGCAGCAAGGCAGACACACTGTTACTATTGCAAGGCAGGTGCATCGTCAGGGGTGTTTAGCACCAGCAGTGTGTTGCTGGTTGGTTGGCAGGTTGACTAATGCTGCCAGTGTGCTGCGCTGGGCTTTTGCTGGGCGTCTGCCCATTTGCCTTGCATGTTGTGCTCCTGCAGAGTGGGTGCGATGGCTTTCAGGGCTTGAGGTTGGACAACGAGCCTGTGTGCTTCTGTAGCTGTGATTGCAGCGGCAGCAGGGAGCTGCCTGCAGCCATGCACAGTTGCAGTAACTTAGCAACGCAATTACGTATGGCAGCATGCAGAGCATGCATGTGCATGTGTGCCGCATGTGTATGTGTGTGTGTGTGCTGGTTTTCCCCCCGGCTGCAGCTCTGTCACTTTCAGTGTTTGAACTGCAGCAAGGTCAGCGCATGTGTGCATTGCAAGTGGCAGTAGCAGCAAAGGCAGCTGCAGTTTTGCAGATGCTGCTGCTACTGCTGCCGCTGCAGTTTTGTCGAGAGTGCTTGAAACTTGGAGAGTGTGTGGAGGTGTGTCATCGAGGGGTGCGGTGGCGCTGCACCGCATGCGGGGTGGGGGGCAGGATTCAGGGGAGGGGACTTGAAGGGGACAAGACGAAATCCAGGGCTGTCCTGCACCTGCAGCGCAGATAAAACATTGCTGCTTGCTGCTTCTGATGAGGCTAGCAGGTGTTTTTCTGGCAGAGTCAGTGCGGGCTTTGCCGCTTACTGAAGGGTGTTGGTTGTAGTCTGCAGCACATGGCACAGCACAAGGTTGTCATGAACGTCAGCATGGGCATGGTAGCCACGCCAACAGCGGCTGCAGGGCTCCTTGACTAGCCTGACAAAGCCCGGCTGGGTATTTGTGTCTTGCTGTCTCTTGTCTTACGTGCAGTTGTGTGTGCATGAAGGTTCACCCTGTTCACTCGCACAGTACCTGCACAGTTTTGTAACAAGTGTGCTACTTCAGGATGGAGGTTTGCCATTGTGCGGCCACTGGTCTGGCATGACAGCTACAGGTGTAATAACATGGGTTGGTTAGCTTGCTTTTGCAGCGCTGTCAAGGCTCCTGTTCAGAAGTCTTGCTTAAATGCAACGGGCATGTCAAGATGCCCTGCCAGTGGCCCACTGCCAGTTGGGACCTAGCAAGTTCTCCAGCCTTCATGGAACAAATCGAAGTTGCCACAGCCGCTTTTGCACAGCTCAATGCCAATGTCACGCCATTCTGGAGATAAGCACAAGTCAATCGTCACACACCCTGGCAGCACAACCAATCTGTCGCCCTCAGCCAAGTCATGCAGACACACATGTTGTCAAACTCCAGTCGATGCCAAGCATGCAGCACCAGCAAAAGACACTCACTCACAGTCAAAGATGTAAGCACAGCTGGCAGCAGCAACCCTCAACGCCTGTAGTGCACCAGGTTGAGAGTGTCACCGCGTGCTGCTTCAAGCTCTTAACAGCCTGGAAGCAAGCTCAACTCAACACATACATACAAGTCACGACAACTCACATCAGCTTAGCTACAAACTACTGCTACAAATCAGCACACGACACACCCTTGCAGGATGTGCAGCACAAGCCCAGCAGGGCCTGATCTGGCTATCATCAATCCACTGTAATACGCAGCCCTTGCAGTATCCTGGACCGCAGTCCCACTTGCACCTTCCTAGGCTGTGAGCATCAACTTGGCGCAATAGCCAGGCTGAAAAGTATTCAAAGGGGCCTTTCTGCATCCTGCCCAGCCGTCAGCCAAATCTTCTAGAGGGCTGCAGCCTTCTTCTTCACTCAACCTACATCACTAGTTCTGCTCTGAAGGCTGTGCCTCAGGACTCCCAACAGTAGAGCAGGATGTGCACTGCCCATGCTGCAGAAACTTCCAACTCAGCACAACCAGCAACTGCCACCAGCCTGACAGTCAAAGAACAAAGCCAACTGGCAAGCCACTTGTCGTCATGTTGTATGTAAGCCTGGCGGCCACTGTCTCTCCCAAAGCCTTCCCTTCCTCCGGGTGTGCAGGTGTCAAGAGGGATACCCACCTCAAGACTACGCTGCATGCTGACAGGTCCTTGACCACTGTGGAATCAAAAACTGCGCTGCCATCACCCAACAAGAGGAACACTCAGCATGTTCTCATGCCATCCCTGGCGTCTGCGTAAGCCCAGGACCGCACCTAATTGGGACCACTCAGTTGAGCGCATCCAAAGAACACAAGCCCGCCGCGACGCTCATTGCGTCGCCGCTACGAGCTGGTCAAAGCTGTCCCAAAAGGACTGCCGAGCTGTCACCCAATGTCTTGCTGAGTCATAATGCAAAACACTAGCACCGCCACTGCTGTAGACCAACACTCAACAGTGCGGGGACACCCCAGTTCAAAGCTCTGACCTGCAGACCGGACATAATCCCAGCAGTATCAGTCATGACACGCACGCTGCACACATGACCAGCTGACCGCATGTACCACAAAAACCAAGCTGGCGAGTGTTCAGCACCACAGCAGGCCAGTCAAAATTGCCATCTGTCAATCAAAGAAGGTATCCCAGTGAAGCAACTGCTGAGGCATTCTCAATTCCAAAACCCAGTATGACAGAAGACATGCCTGCTGGTTGCCGCCTGTACATCTCAGTACAGGTAAAAAACAAAATTAACCAACAGCCCACAGGCTCAAAAAGGTCTGCTGAAGAGGAATACACCTGTACCAGTAGTTGGTAAACCCTGGGTGCTGCAGCACAGGCACACCAGCACACTCAACTCCCAGAGATTCATAGCTGGGAAAGTCAACGCGACAGATCCCCACCCCAGAACATCAAAAGTCCCAGCCGTTTTCTAGCTGATATGCAAAATCTCTGATGTAACGATCACAACCCTTCTGCTGGCCACCGCACTTCCAACATGCCCCTGACTGGGCCCCTCTGCCGCCCCTCGTGTGACGGCCTCCATCCACTGCCGCATGCCGTCAGCATTGCAGCCACAGGATCCTCGTCCTTGGTAAGTCAGCAGCAGGATGCTGCCTGAATCTTGAGAGGCGTGTTGTGAGGCAGGCCTTGGTGTAGGGGCCTTGCAGGACTTCACTTGCAGGATTACACCCACTTGGGCTTGGTGCCAGCGTCCTTTGTGTCGTCCTTGGGCTTTGGCGCCTGCTTCTTGCCCTGGAAGCATAGGGTCTCCTTCATGTGGCAGTCTGGGGCGCGGCTGGGCTGGATGCGGTTGCCTGAGGCTGGAACAGAGGCCTTGGGTGCGGGGGCCTGCTTGGGCTTCTTGGCGGCAGTAGCAGCGGGCTTAGCAGCAGCAGCAGTGGGCTTGGCGGCAGCAGCGGCCATCTTCACCTGCTTGGCAGCAGCAGCAGCAGCAGCAGCAGCAGCAGGGATGCGCTTCACCTTCTTGGCGGCAGCAGCAGCGGGCTTGGAGGCAGCAGCAGCGGTCTTCTTCACCTGCTTGGCGGGCTTGACGGCAGCAGCAACGGCGGGCTTGGCGGCGGGCGCGGAGACACTGGCGGCAGCTGCAGTGGAGGGGCTGTCGTCCTCGACCAGTGAGCTTGTGCTGTTCTTGGGGCTGGCGGGGACGTCCACGGGAGTGGAGGGGTGGCCGTCCTCTGAGCCAAAGCTGCTGCTGGAGGCCAGGATGTCAAAGGGGCTATAAGGGTGCTGCTTCTCGTCCACGTCACTCACATCATCACTGGAAGCAACGCCAGCAAGGGCGCATGAGGTGGGCTGGTAGGCAATTGCAAAGAAGTTGTCAGTGGACCTCCAGTTGATCTGGCGCAACAGCAATAGAAGAGTAGAGCAGGAATCATGACATGGTTATGATTCTCCAAGAATGGTTGGGATCAGGGAACATGGCATGGTTGGTAATTTCCTGTTATGCAGTGATGAGGCAGGCAGGACACTTTGTATGGTGATCATCATGCCATTGTGGTCTGCCTTGGGTTGATGGCTTGTCACACTGATTGCACCTACGGACACAAGACCCTCCTGCATGAGGGCGATGCCTCTGACAACTGTGCAGCCTTCTTGCTGTGCGCAGCAGATCTGTAAACAGCCCGTTGTAGCCACTGGGGCCCACTGCTGTACCCCTAAGCTGATGCAAATCTTGCACCCAGAAAGCATGCATTACGGCAAAACAGCTGGTGACATGCTGCCGAGGATGACTGCTTAAGCAGCTGCATGTTCCCACCTTGGACTGTGTGTCGTGAACAGGAGCGTCCTGCCCCCACTGGCATGTTTTGTCGTTGTCGTGAACGACGCACAGCTCAAAGTCAACAGGCAGTCGGCTGCGGGGGATCTCAGGGTCGTCCTGCAGGAAGGCCGTCAGCACACACAACATGAACAGAGCATTAGGAAACATAATGATGCTGGGGTGCAGGGTCCTTTGTTACAGGACAGCTCTGCATTATGAGGTCTCAGCGTTGCCATTCCTGCAGCTGGGTTACGCAGTGACACGTGCAGACTGGGGTAATGCATACCTCCATATTGGTGCTGATAGAAAGTTCCTGGGCAGCCACCTGGGCTGACTGAAGGTTTGTTGCATGAAGCAGTTTGAGGAGGGAACAGAGCCACCAGCATGTGCCGGGAGCATGACAAGTGAACACTGATAGGCCTGCAGCCAGTGCAATGCAAGCATACACGTCGCTGCTAACAGAATGCGCTGACATTCTGTTCTGTCCTGCGCTATGCTGTCCTGCGCTATGCCGTGCTGTGCTGCGACGCACCTGCTCCTCCTCAGAAGACCACTCAAAGTCGTTCATCACGTTGGTGGTCGTCTTCTTGAACTGCTGCGCTGTGCTGGAGGATGCAGGCGAGCTCAAGGATGAGCCTGAAGATGAGCTGGCAGAGTCAAACGAGTTGAAAAACTGAATGTTGAACATGCAGCGCCCCGAGAAGGGTGTGCTGGGCAACATGGTGGCGTCCACAGGCTCCATGCTTGATGCAGCAACTGGGGCGATGAAGTCCTCGCTGGAAGGCTCAAACTGTACAGCAGCACAGCAGGGGCAGGTGCAACATGCAGTTTATCATGGCAGCCCTGACAATAGTAGGTTTGCATGGCCGGGCAGGGCCTATTTTAGGGCTGTTGCAGTACAGACAGTGCAGTGCAGGCATGTGACAAACGCATACCGTCACCATGCAATCTGCAGCCTGTGGTACCTCGTGATTCTGAAGGGGTAACTACTGATTCAAAAATCTTCCTAGCGACCCCAATTGGCTGCATCACACCCTGTGCTGCTGTTTGGGGCAGGTAGATCCCCAACAGCACCTGCCCCCAGCAACTGTCTAGACAAGACGTTGTCCACTGCATGGTGTAGGTTCACTCACCTCAACAATCAAGGACTGACTGGGCTTGCAGGACATGACACTGCCGTTGATGTCAGCAGCCCTGGGTGACGCGCAGGACAGGACACTGCCGTCACCGTCAGCAGCCCTTGGTGACGCACCGGTCGAAGCAGTGCTGGTGGTGTCAGCAGCACTTGTTGACACAGCTGTGTCAGTGCCCGTACCCCTGGGGGACGTCGGTGGTGTGCTGATTGGAAGCTCCGGTGTGCTGGGCACCTGCAGGATTTGGTCAAAACAAACATTTGCAGCGCCAGTGAGTGTGTGCTGGATAGGGTGGCGACTGTTGCTGCTGCAGCAGCAGATTTGCCCACAGCAGACATGGTTGTATGAATGCTCTGACACTGCAAAAGCCACAAGCGCCCAAGGACTACATAGCTCTGCCCTGAAGGGTTCCTAGTGATGTGTGGAGCACTGCGCACTGCGCCAAGATACCCTGCGGGTAGCTGCCGTGCTGAATGGTTGCAACCAGTGGCTGCTGACCGCCTGCTACATGCGCCAGGTCCTACCCACCTCGACGTCCAAGGAGCGACAGCCCTGGTCCTCGCAAGGCAGAGTGTCGTTGGTGCAGTCAGTAGCCACTGGTGACACACATGGCGAAGTGGCTGAGGCCTTGCTAGCCTTGGTCACCACAGCTGATGTCTTGTTGACGGCCTCCATGGGAGTAGAGTGGGCGCTTGGCAGCTCGGCCTTGCTGGGTGCCTGCAGGATGTGGTTGACAGCAGCGCATGCATATGCATTTAGCATTTATGCATTTTTGATGATGACAACACCCTACTGCTGCAGGCGCAGCAGGAGACACACTATACAAAGTGTCGCATCTTGCTGCACTGCAAGGCTGACAGCCGATAGCGCCCCAGAAGTAGAGACCCCACACTTATTGCTGGTTGACTGATGTATTGGACTGACAGCTACCAATCTATGCAAGCAATTTCTGCTGGCTCCTTGCAGCTGCCATTGCTCACCTTGCTGCAGTTGCGCACAAGCCAGATGAACCTCCGACTGACCACGTTGGCCCCCACTGCCCAGATGATCTTGCAGATAGTGGCAATGCAGCCCAGCAGGTGGAAGGCTTGGAGGGTGAGCTGGGCGGCCTCTGGGAAGAAGTAGGCAGCAGTGTACACCACCGCTGATATGGTGACCAGGACCTGCATGTGTGGAGACAAGCAAGACCATTATAAGCTTGGTGTCATTGAAGGACCAGGGGCAGCAGCAACATCAAGGTGAGGCACACAAGAAGGATGCGGCTTTGCTATGCAGGAAAAGCAGAGCTACAGTCAGCTTGCGCTGCTGCTTGGCAACTGCTACAACGCACGAGCAGCGGTGGAATGTTGCAGGCCTGCACAGGTCCGCGGCTGTACTGGAGGACACTTATTCCCTGAGCTGGCATGTTCTGCTACATAGCCCCTGCTCAGATGCAATTTGACATACATAGCCTTCCTGTCCTGTTGCCAGGTCCTGCTGCCCTGCTGCTGTTGCTGCATACAGGCTTGTTTGGCCCCACCAGCATCCAACACTCACCAGGAACAGGGCAGTCATAGTTGGAAGAGATGCACGATACCTCTTGCCGTAGAAAAAGAAGTCAACCATGCTTGCTGCGATGCTTGGTGGCACCTGCAAGCATCGGCACAAAGCAGCAGCATCAGCAGCCATAGAAGATACGTCAGCTGCGTGGCTTGAAAGGGGCGCCCTGTTTGCTAGCAACAGTGCTATATGTAACCAAATTACACACGTTCCGTGGCTGCGGAGGCTAGGTGTGCTCCCTGCTTTATGAACGATGCATCCATCCCACCAAGGAAGGATCGCTGGCGGTAACTCACCACCTGGACCTTGCGGCCAGCTGCCCTTGTTGAGCACATCTTGGAGGACATTGTTGGGGCCACAGATTCTCTGGAAGAGGTCTTGTAGCTCCTTGGTTGGAAGACAGCGTCGAGCTGCGCCACACGCGTGCACGTTGGCAGGTTAGCTCAATAACGCTCAAGCTTTGGGCTTGGTGCGCGGGTGACAAGCGTCATAAGACGTGAGCCAGACCAGCGTAAGAAAAAGTAATTATGGATGCCCTACGCCGAAGACGGCCACATACCGCGCAATACAGGTTCCCTCACTCTTTCGGTGGCAAGTGCAGCTGATGAACGGGAAACCACGGGAAACCACAACTTTAAATGAGCACTTGTTACTCCATCAGGAAGACTGGGCTTAACTGCTGCACACAGCCAGTGGTACTGGCTATGCATCACGTGTGCAGGCAAGTCATGAAACATGCCCCGAAGCCCCTTCTATGACACAATGCCGTTGCTAGTTGTACGCAGCACAACACTAGCAGCAGGATCCTAGCAGCACCATGACCCTAGGACGTGTGCAAGGGCCGGCTGATGGCTGGCCTGCCAGGCTGGCATGCGTGTTGACGGGAACAATGCATGTAGGAGATAAGTGCATCAGATACTAGAGAGCTAATACCGTGAGCACGTGTGCTGCGGACGTGCCTTCAAGTGCTGGATAACCCAGTCACTTGCGGTGTGCCAAGCACACCTGTAGGGGTGATGCATGGTATGGCATCGGATGTGGTTCATGCGTAGTGCATGCGCACAGCATGTGCTGCCAGCTCACTTTCAGGAGTTGCCGTACTGCGCTGCACCTTTTGCACTGTGGCTGGGTGGGACTGACGCTCCTGCTTAGGAGTTCTGCAGCTTGCAGTGCACCACCCATGTCCGTGGTGCACTGGCGTTTATGCAGCGGGCAGCAGCTACTTGGGGAGTGCACGCCAGCAAAACAGCCAGCCCTGGATTTGTCGTTTCCTTCCCTTGCCTTCCCCCTACCCTTGTCACTCACCTTGGCTTGTCAGTCCATGAAAGCACAGCAGCTTGCTGTTCCTGCCGTGTCCTGTTGCTGCTCCTGGCATCCTGCTCCTGCTCCTGGCCCTGCTGCTGATCAATAATTGATGCTGCTGGTCCAGCGAAATTGTGCACCATCATCTTGGCCAAGCTGCTCACTGTGACAGAAGCTGCTGTGCTTCCAGTCAAGCTGCTGACAACAGCACACCGCTCCTGGAGAGACCGTCCCTGACATGTACCTGATAGTGCTTCAACGCGCGTGGACGTCGTGTGTGAGAGCAACAACACGGTGCTTCAAGGTGAAAGCACAAAAGGAGGGCCAGTGACTGTGAGCATTAAACAATGATGACAACCCCGTCTCTGATCCCGCACGTGCACAGTCGGAACGCTTGTAAAATCTGTCAACACTTGGACCTTTCGTGTGCTTGCCCCAACTGTCACCATCACATTCAAACATGATAAGTCAACATGAAATCGGTGTGTACAATCACTGTTGCTGACAACAAAAAGTGGTGCCTGGAGGGCGTTCAGGGCGTTCAGGGCGTTCTAGCTGCCTCACTGCTCTCCACTCATGTTCTTCAGCTACTGATCATGATCATGGTGATGGAAATCAACTTTCTGGTGCCTAGCCAGGTTGCAGCCCAGGTAGTCACCACAATAATAATTCAAGGTGCTTTCAATTTCAGTGTCAGGCAAGTGGGTTGCGCTTGTTTGTGTGTGTTGGGGGAGGGGTCCTAGGACCTCTGCACTGCCGCCAGGTGCAGTGCCTGCCTGCCTGCCTGGCTGCCTGCTTGACTCAATGCATATGAATTTTGGTGTTGCAGGTGACTTATCAGTGTGACGCGGAAGCAGCAAGGCAACATCACCCCCCGGCGGTACGTACCGTACCGTAGGTATACCTAATCGCTCCGATGCCTGCCAGGCTGGCCTTTGCAGGCAAAAAGGTGGGTATGGCCTATGCATATACCCTGCACCAACCCACAACATGGCTGCGTGCTGCAGTAATTGCAGCTAGCTCTAGCGCCAGCAAGCCGGCCCACCGCATGCACACGCCATCCCATGTGCTGCGTCACGGGATGAGCTGCTGGGGATTCATCATCCAGCACAGCCGTTACTAACGTTTGCGGCAACTCAAGTTAGCGGCCTGACCAGCAGCACCAGTAGCAGCAGTGTGCTACAGGCACACACATTCTGCAGTCGTCAGGGCCGCGCAGCAGGCTCAACATAGCAGCAACAGCAGCAACAGCTCAAGCTCCTTGTTGGACTCGTGTGGTTGGTCGACGGGTTACATGAGAAACTCTGATAGCATGCGTGGTTGGAGGGTGTAGGGACCGCTTTGTCGAGCAGCAGTTGCCAAGCCGTTGCATGCATGCCATTCTTCAGTCGCTGCTGCTACTGCTGCTGCTGCAGGCTCCCGGGATGTGTGGGCTCTTGTGCATGCTGGCTGAACCCTTGGAGAGGCAGCAGCACACACAGTCAGCTGCAGGCAGCCAGCTACCAATTCCCATTGGTAACTCTCGCTTCCAACAGGGAACAGTGAAATCAGGGCTGCAGAGTATGTTGAGCAGCATTGAAGGCATTGACAAAAAGTTCGCGCAGCAGCAGCAGCTGCTGCTGCTGCAAGAACTCCTGTGCCTTGGGCATCTACTGCAGCTGCTGCTGCCGCCAGGGACGCCTCAGCGCCCAGCAGTAGCTGGCGCCATGGCTGTAGCTGCAGACAGCAGCAGCTGGCAGCAGCGGCACGGGGTTGGCTTGCCGGTGGCTGTGGGCCAGTGCAGGGGTGCAGTACAACGGCGCTTACCCTTACGGGGTGGCAGGCACACAGCAGCAGCAGCTGCAGCCCCAGCCAGATCACTCCAGGGACATGATGACAATCGCATCTGGCTGCTCATGCTGCAGCAGCCCAATCAAGAAGAGCCCTCCCGCAACAGCCTAGCCTGAAGCAGCAGCAGCAGCAGCAGCAGCAGCACCACAGCCAGGCTGTGGTTGGTGTGCATGATCAGTGCGTCAGCAGCAGCAGCGGAAGGCGGCGCAGGCACATATGTGTGCAGGAAGTCTTGGCAGGTAGCAGCAACGTACGGCCTATGCTGTGTGGACTGCACTTGCTGTCCAACAGGTGGGTGACACCATGCAGCTGCCTACGTTGCATATGTTAGCTAAGTGCACCTGGAAAGGCCTGTGGCATTGTGTTGTGAACCCAGCCAGGCAGCAGGAAGCACCATGGCGCACTGCAGGTGCTTCCGCTCAGCAGCCTGTGGGGTTGGCCAGGTATTTCAATACCTGTGGTGCGTCCTGTTGGTAGCAAGTCCTGTTAGCTTCAAGCCTTTGAGCACTGACTGCCACTAGTGCTTCTAGCAGCAGCACTAGTCGTGTGATGATTTTAAGACTGTGAGGTACCCGTCAAATCCGCATGGACAGCTGGCATGCCATGCCTCGCTGGAGTGCCTCTTGTTAGGCCGGGGGTTGCAATTGACCTGATCGACCCCTGCCATCCCCCTTGAGAGACAGGAGCACAAGCTTACGCTTCTTGAGCAGCACATCGACTGTTTCTTGCGCCTGCAGGAGGCCAGCAGTGACGAAGACAGCAGCTGCCAGGCGCGATATGATGCACAGCTGGCCTTTGGGCAAGCGGTCAGCACTGCTGCCGTTGTCAGACTCAGGCGGCAGCAGTAGGCTACCCAGCTACAGCAAACACCCCTGTGGGCACCCTCATGACTTGCGCAGAGTTCTAAGTGCTTGGGTGAGTCGTGCAGGTGCTGAGACGAGGTGCAGCTGTCTTTGTGCTGTCTCAGGTGTACTGACCTTGTCTACTGACAGCCTAGCAGATCATCAGCCCAGTAGTTGTCAAGGTGCATACATGCACTTGCGTGCTGCTCACTGCAACGTGTTATATGGGCTTGTGTTGGACAGCAGGGTCACGCCCTGATGTGTCACTGTGGAGATGAACAGTGGTCTTCCCAAGAAAGGAGCTGGGTGTAGTAATCAAGGGTGCCATACTTGCACGTACAGGATATGCGTGTGTCGCCTGCTGTCGTGCATTGTGCTGCATTCCTCAGGAATGACAGAAGTTGCTGTGCTGGTGCTGCAGGGAGAGGACACAGAGGCACACCAGGGTGATTAGCAGATCAGCAGTGCCAACATCTGCTGAAGCAGCGCTGATATTGGCCCGCAGCAGATGATGAAACCGTGCAACCCAGCCGCTGCAGAATCAAGCAGGCGAGCTGGCCCCAGCTTGGCTCAGGCAGCAGCAGCTGGAGGATGCCCTGGGGGTGAAGTAGCTTTGGATGATCAGCAGGGTCAGGTGAGAAAACGCTTCTTGTGGATGCCAAACAAACTTTGAACCCCTTCTTGCTCCTTGCCTGAGTGATCTGTGCAACAGAGGAGGCCAAGAGGCTGTCCAGGTGCATCACATTGAATCGGATAGATTTGCCCGTGCAAGCTTCCAGTCATGCGTGCACGGCTTCCTGACGCTGGTTGGAGCAGGAGCATACCGTATGGTGTTACCCTGTACATTAGACGTGGTTTGCAGCACGCTGCCTTGCAATGGGTTGTTGCGATCTTCTTCGCTACAGCCATGGGCGGTTGGAGCAGGTGCCAGTCTTCTGGCCGTCGTCTGATGCTTGGAATGATTTATGGGTACTGATGCATATCGACACTTGTGAAAGCACAGACACACCCAGCACAAAGCATGGTACAGCGTGAGGTACAGCCTTGAAAGGTGACAGGCAGGCAGCACCGGACATTGCCAACAACCATAGTGGGTTGAATGCTCTTCAAGAACGCGGTGCACATGCCACTTAACGTGTCGGCACTTTGGGGCAACCAATTTACCTGAACAACAGCATTCCCGAAGTCTCTCTTCAGCAGCTAGGCGGCCATTCACGTCTCTTTTTGCAAGAATCACTACAATTCAACATCTTCGACACGGTGGTGTAGCCTGACATAGCGTTTTCTGGCCGGGTGACAGTCACCTGACCCGACAACAGCAGCAACTCATCCTCTAGAAATACAGGCACGTCAGACCAATTATTCATGTGCAAACCAAAATTCAGGCACTTATTTCAGGCAGACAAAGCTTGATGGTTTGCCCCAGGTTATTCAGCTGTCCGTCCTGTACTGTCCTTCAGCCCAGCAGCGTCAGCTGACAGCAGTTGTTGTGCAGTGTTGCCGATCCTACTTACAGCTACATCATACACAGGAACGTATAAATCAAGGCAGTGACCACGTTTTCGTGCACTTACCACCATATTCTGACCCTCATGTTGTGCTGCATGCAGGGTCAAGTGTGTGCTGTTGTGCTGGGCCAACTTGGCCGCGAGTCTTGAAGCCTGGTCCCACTCAGCAGCAGCTTGGCAACAGAAACCAAGCCATGCAGCAAAATACAGCACATGCTGCATCTGACTCCATTGGCACGGAGGACGAGGATTTTGCTGCTGTGCTGGAAATGTTCCAGCAGCAGTTTGCCCAGGGCGACCCTGCAGCACCTGGTGTCCCCAACTTGATCAGCACGGTGCTGAGCAAGACGCAGCCCAGCACCAGCAGCAGCAGCAACTGGCTGCTGCTGCTGGTGCTGATCTTGAAGCACACCCTGATCAACATGACGTCAACCCAGCACAGGGCCTACAGGGACGAGGTAAGCAGGCATGTGGTGGTGCAAGGCTGAAGTGTGCTGGACTTATCGGCCTGCACAGTCACTCAACTGCTGCTTGGTCTGGCAGGCAACTGTAATCTTGACACGGCACTTGGACAGATCTGCAGGAACTGCCTTTTCCAGTCAAGTAACCTCACCTTGGCTGCTGAGTAAGCATGTGTGCACGTGTACATGACAGGGTCATCCTCGTCATCTGGCCTTGACAGTGAGGGAGCGGCAGGCGTGCTGGCAGGACTTGGGCATGGCGGTGCGTCTCGCTTGCACCCCAGCACAGTCACAGACCACAGCAACAGCTTCATACTATCTGCCTTCTGCAGTGTGATACTGTAGGGCAGGCCGCTTGTGGCATGCATGGTGAACCACAACGCGTCCTAGACATGGGTGTTTGAGACCCAGATTCGCAGGCTGCTGCAGGTTCTGCATTTGAGCGTGGCGTTGAGTTCAGGCATGCACAGCATGAAGCACCTTTGGGCAGGGAACTGCCTGATAGATGCAGTCAGCGGCATTAAAAGTTGACTCTTCAGGTGTCCTGCACTCTGACCCGAAGGTGCCTGCAATGGCTACGACAGCATGCATGTGCTGACTGCCAGTATACCCTACGGGGCTTAGTATGCTGCCAGTGCCCAAACAAAATAAACTTTCCTGATGGTGCATTCAAGCTGACAGCCTGCATGTTGTGCTTCCTGTTGCTGCAGAGTGGCCAGGCAGGCAGACCTCCAAGCCCACAGCTTTTGTCAATAAGTGCTTGTCACGATTGGCGAAGGCTGAGAAGCTCAGGGCAGCGGCTGCAGCCAGGAAGGCAGCCAAGGACAGGGCTGCAGCTGCTCAGGCCAAGACGGCAGCCAAGGAAGCAGCTGATTTGGAGGCCCTGAAAGCGTGGAGGGCATCAGCTGCTTCGGCAAGGTCAGCACAGCGGGATGCAGTCCTGGCTGCTGCGAAGGCGCAGGCGGCAGCAAAGCCGCTGAGTGAGTATTGGGGAAGAAAATGTTACACGCAGACACATTCGCCACACATCAATGGCATTGCCTGCCAGGGTTGAACCGGTTGAAACACTAAGGTGGGGAAAAACCCCGATCCCCGTCAGTGGTTTGCACCACCTACACCAGATAGTAGCCTGATTCAAAGCAAGACAGCAAAGGAGACTTCATTGACATCCTGAGGCAACACGACAACCTTGTACAGAAGTGGGAAGCAAACAGCTAGGATCCAGCATGCAGCAGCACCAAGAAATACCCCTTGTCAGGTCAGATGCCCAAAGTCAGCCCAAGAAGGCGCGCCCGGCGCACTTTCATCTTGTACAGAGTGTATGCCAACGCAGACTGCTCTCCATGTTGAAACACTGATCGCACACATTCAGGGTCGTCCAGTACCACAGCATCAGACAGGGGGAAGGCCGGGCAAGCGGCGCGCAAATCATCGTAAACAGGGCACTCCAACAGGAAGTGCTTCAAGTCTTCCACATTACGACTAGTTCTTGTCCTTGCCAGTACAGCTTGGCGGTGGGCCAGGGTAGCATCCTCTCCACAACACACTCGACACAGGCGGTCAGCACGGGGCACAGAGACCCTTCGCTTACGTCCCTGTTCTATTTCAAGGTGGGCTGAACCAATACGCAACTGGGCAAGGTTACGCGCTACATCAAAGGGCAGGCACAACTTGATATGCGGAGGCGCATCGTCCCTTGAGAAGGGATTGAAGCCAGGATCTAGCGGGTAGACCCATGCATGATGTGTAAGCTTGTGAATGCCGATAGAAGGGGCGGAACGCGGGTCACCTTGGGTGAGACCTCGCCACCGGGCCCTGAATAGGGCAGCCAGCGCGGCCTGCACTGCAGACTCCTCCCACCTCTGTTGCATCACCCAGTCAAGCGACTGCTGCCGCCAGTCACCAGCAAGCAACTGCAACGAGCACATAGTTTGCAGGAAACAAGAGGACCAACACTCCCGACAACCTGCAAGTGCAAGCGCTACATCCTCACGCCACACACACCCCGCCAGGGATCTCGGCTGATCGTCACGAGCATCAGACAACTTTGTCCACCATCGCGCAGCCAGCACCACCCAGTGATACATAATGGGTCGACGATGCATGTCCCTGTACACGACATCAGTGGCAATGCCTTTGATAGACCCAGTCGTGATGCGCAAGAACGATGTGTGTACCTTCTCGGCCTGGGTATCGTAAGGCGTGTTCTGCAGGCGCTTAGCAAATATCGCGGGTCCCCATATGTGAGATGCATACGAAAGGACTGGCTCAACAAGTATATCGAACATTCTGCACTTGATGTCAAACTGAGTCAAACAGGAGCGGCGACAACGGGTCAGCATGGCATGCATTGCCTTGCTGCCAGACACCGCCAGAGCATCAGAGGCGCCCAGAAGCCCACGGGTCTCATGCACGCGCACACCCAAATAGACGTACTCACTTTGCCGCGCAATCTCGCGCCCTCGATACACAAGACGGAACCCTGCCGGCACCTTCATGCCCCGCTGGCGGAAACAAACGGCACAAGTCTTGTGCGGGGCAAGATTCACCTCCATCCCAAACAGGTGGCAGAACACACTCAACACATCAACAAGCTCCTGCAATTCGCCCTGCTCAAAGCTCAGGAGACCAACGTCATCAGCATACATGACATCTGGCACATGCAGCCCACTAAGCACCGGCCCTGCCCCTGGCAGCTTATGCCTGAACATGTAATGCAAGAGCTCTATGAACAAGCCAAACAAGAGAGGGCTAAGCTCGCTACCCTGCTTGGTGCCAGAGGCTGTGGTGAAAACCTCACCCAGCTCACCATTAACGGCCACCTGACAGCAAACACGGTCATACATGGAGATCAGCATGTCCATGAAGGGACCATGCACTCCCAATTCGCGACACCGCTCAAGCAAGAGGTCTCGCCTCACCGTATCAAAAGCCTTCTTAAAATCAACAAACACCACATACAAACGCCGCCGCTGATGCCGGGCCACACTGATGAGGTGGTTGAGCGTGAAGAGTGCATCAAGTGTACCATACCCAGGCCTGAAACCACACTGAGTAGGGCCATTGCGCCCTTCGCTGGGCTATGAGTCACAGGGACTAGCTGGTTGCATCGCTGGAGCTGACAGCACTCCAGTTGACAGCTACTACTGCTTGAGGGAGCAAAATAGTCATGGCATGACGTTGTCGCTTGCAGTTGCAGATGGCCACTTCAAGGGAGCAGCTGAAGGGGAGGTAGTTGAATTGAGTGTGCCCGGCAAGTGGTCTGTCCTGCGCACAACATACTTCCTGCCAAGTGTCTGTGTATCTGATCCTGCTTGTTTGGGCGCCTTTCCTGCTTTCACCACCCTACAGGCCATGCTGCGTTCCAGAAAATTCGTGACGATCTGGCGCGCAAGACAGCAGCTGCTGCAGGCGATGCCGGCACGCCAGCAGCAGGGAGCGCAGGGCTGGTGGCAGCAGCTGCTGGTGATGCAGCAGCAATTTCTCCAAGTCATGCAGGTCTGGCAGATGCAGCAGCTGGTCCGGCAGATGCTGCACGTCCCCTGGGAGTGGCCAGCACAGCAGCAGAAGAAGGTGCAGGCCAAGAGCAGGGCCAGAGGCAGGTGTGTGTTGGTTGGAGGCTTAGGGTGTCCAGTGCAAGCTCAATGCAGCAGCTACTGGTGGTCCGGGTCAGCTGTATTCATGAAGCTGTGCAAGCATGCTAGCAGGCAGCAGTGTGTGAGTGCCAAAGTTGCATGCCTGCAGGCACTGAGGTGTTTGCCCCTCGTTTCAAGTGGCGATGTTCCTGTCCTGCGCGCCCAGCACGTACTGCTGAGAATGGCTTTCTGACAACGCTGCTATTTAGCGACTGACGGGGTATGTGCTGACTGGCCGCAGGTTGCGGCACCTCAGCAGCTCCTGACCAGGCAGCGCCTGAAGGAGCTTGTGAGCCGTTGGTCACCAAAGGCGGCCCGGGAGCCTGACTTGGATGACCTGATGCCTTCTGCCAGGAGTACCAGCATACGTCACAGCGAGCCCGGAGGCAGCTCAGCCGCCTGCATTGGTGGGTCTGGTGCAGTCATGGGCGAGGCACCACAGCAGCAACAGCAGCAGCAGCAGCGCGAATTGGCAGTGACCTTGCAGGATGTATTCTGTGTCAGCAGGGTGGTGGAGTGGCTGCAGACGCCCCGCAGCCAGGCAGTCTGCATAGCCATCGTGCGCATCCTGCAAGATGACTCGGAGGTGAAGGCGCAGCTGGGGCAGGAGACAGCTGATGCTTTGGTTGAATCCATCAAGGCGTTTACCATGGCACAGGCTGGCTTTCTGGTTGAGGACCACCTTGAGGCGAGGGTGCATGGGTGTGCGGCTGATTTGTGGAGCTTTGGGCGGCTAGCTGACTCATCATCTTGCCAACCACGCCAGCACACTGAGCATTGATCCCATTGTGCTGACGCACAGTGTGTTGCTTACAGTTGGCAGTGCCCAATCATACGTATCTTCAGCACTGTTGTTTTACGATCACGGGTGCTGAAAGCGCAATGCATGGGCACCGCAGCAGCAACTGTGTGCATCAAGCAGGGCAGCACCGTCCGATTGTTGTGCTGCCTGCATGATAGCATTGCGCTTGACTCAGAATTACTTTCTTCTGGTGTCTTCTGGTGCACTGCTGCGGGGCTGTTTCCAGGTGTGTCGGGATCTGGTGCCGCCAGCGGTGCTCGAACTGCTAACTGCGATGGTGACAGCACGGAAGCAGCAGCACAGTTGCGGGACGGCAGGAGGAGCAGCAGAGGCCCGCAGCATAGGGGCAGGGAATGGCAGACAGACAGGCACCCAAGCAACCGCGGGCAATGGGACAGCAGGCACCCCTGCAGTGGGTGGGGCTGCAACTGGCCGGGTGGCTGCAGCTGCAGGCATGGCAGCAGGAGATGCAGCAATCCCAGAGCCCCATGTGTTGGCAGACAGCAAACAAACCCTCAAGAGGCAGCAGCAGCACACCCCTGGGGAGTGGCCAGCACAGCAGAAGAAGAGGCCACGGAAGGCTCCAGACAGCAGCAGCTTTGAGCAGGATGTCTGTTGGGTCTACGATGCATTTGACAAGGGCCTTGCAGCAGGCAGTGAGACAAGCACCCTGTGGGCTGCTGCAGAGGACCTGGGGTACACCAACACGCAGGAGCTGCCTACAGACGAAGACGGCATCGCAGACGCCCAATTTGACACTGAAGGTGCGGTGTGGCTGCTGCTTTGCTCCATGGCTGAGTGGCTGTTATCATGACACTGGCAATGCCAAACATGCCTTGTGGCAGCCAGTTGCTGATTGCAAGACACCAAAGAGCACACCATAGTTGACCTGCCCCACTCTAGTTAAGAAGGATAGCGTGCCGTTTGGGCATCATGACATCTGTGACTACACTGTACTTATTTGTGTGGACAGCCTAGTATGCCCTCCTTCCCAGGGTTCCTGGAAAAATCAGCCCCATTTTGGGGCTGGCTGCCTTACTGTCCTTGCCCCTCAAGCCTCTCTCCTGCTGTGTTTGGCTGTTGCAGGGCCGAACCCTCTGCAGATATCCTGTGGGCAGCGGCGGGGTGTCACGACTGCTGATGGCAAAAAGGTCATCATTACAGTCTCGCGGCAGGGCAACAACACAGCAATGAGCGTTGGTGTGCACTCACGAAGCCAAGGCACGGGAGCCCCAGCAGTGCAGAAGAAGACCTCTTACCGGGTGTGGGTGCTGTGGTGTTTGGCAGCTATGTGGCACTATGCCACTGTGAGGCCCGACACTCCTAGCTGGTCTAAGCTGCACCAGTGGGTGCAGGCCGCTGTGAGCCGGCAGCTGCAGGTTTGAGGCAGCAATGGGAGTGGCAGTCCCATGGCAAAGCCAGGCAGCGCAGTCTGGCCAGACCATGCCAACCAGTGGGTGCGGGTGCTGGCCTGGCCATGATGCGACCGTTGGCCATGGTGTTGTGATTTTGATTCAGAGGTTGTATGGAGGCAGTGCTTGGCTGCAGCGCAGTGGTGTATTCAAGCTTGCAAGGTGTACCAGCTAGCTGAGCAATGGACATGCCATATGTCCTGAATGTCCTTGTGTTGGGATTTCGCACTGTGCGGGTTTGGTGTTACCAGGCATCACCAGGCAATTGCAATGGAACAGTGGGCTCAGGTTGGTTCCCCATGCTGCTGGTGGAGCTGCAAAATGCAAAGCCCAGCAGCAGCACAGGTGCCCGAGACTGCCAACGGGGAGGCCGCCCACACCGTCTCATCATGCATGCATATGACAGATGATATGTAGTAAGCGGTATTTTCGGACTTCTCGGAGCGCTCGGGAGTCCCTTGAGCGTTGGAACCAGCCAGGCTGGCAAAAAACGCTTTACGGGGAGGCCAGCAATTCATCCTGTGAGGGATGCAGAGCCGACTTAGGGCCGAAGCGCACACTCCGCAATTAGCTTGCTCCAGAGGCTGCTGCTTGCCGCTGGCAGCAGCAGCCCCTTTCACGGTACATGTGCTTGCCGGGCGGAGCGCACCCCGCCCATTTGACAATACAAGCAACATGCACCGCTAAGAAGTCATTCACAACTTGTTCATGAACTTAGCTCTTGAATTCAAGAGCTGGTGCTTGGGCTTGACGGATCTTTGGAGCTGGCAGAATAAACCATACAAGCAACATGCACCGCTAAGAGGTCATTTAGCACTTTTTCAAGATCTGGTTTGGGCGTGACCTCAAGAGCTGGTGTTTGATGCTGGCGGAATTACAAGGGGCGGGAAGTGCGTGGGTTCTGCCAATGGAAGACCGACGCCCTGGAATTGCGCTGAAAGTGCAGTGAATTGTGTAAATCCATTATTCAAAACGCTAGGACTAGCTGGCTCATCATCTTGCCAAGCACACCGGCACACTGAGCATTGATCCCCTTGTGCTGACGCAAAGTGTGTTGCTTACAGTTGGCAGTGCGTTATCATACGTATTATCAGCACTGTTGTTTTACCGTCACGGGTGCTGAAAGCGCAATGCATGGGCACCGCAGCAGCAGCTGTGTGCATCATGCAAGGCAGCACCGTCCGATTGTTGTGCTGCCTGCATGATAGCATTGCGCTCATACCGACTCAAAATTACTCTCTGCTGGTGCACTGCTGCGGGACTGTTTCCAGGTGTATCTGGACCTGGTGCCGCCAACGGTGCTTGCACTGCTGACTGCTCTGGTGACGACATGGCCGCAGCAGCACAGTTGCGGGACAGCAGGAGGAGCAGCAGAGGCCCGCAGTACAGGGGCAGGCAATGGCGGACAGACAGACTCGCAAGCAGCCGCGGGCAATGGGGCAGCAGGCACGCCTGCAGTGGGTGGGGCTGCACCTGGCCCGGTGGCTGCAGCTGCAGGCATGGCAGCAGGAGATGCAGCTGTGAAGGTGCCCCCTGCCTCAGCATGCAGCACACAGGACGCCAAGAGGCAGCGGCAAGAAACCCCTGGCAATTCGCAGTCTCACAAAAAAAAAGAAGGCCAGGGGGAGCCTGCAGGACAGCGACTGTATGCAGCAGGTGCACAATGCTCACGCAGCCTTTTCAGACGACAGCGGGCAGAAGTTGATAAGCGGCAGCGCACCCCTGGCGAGTGGGAGTCACAGCAGAAGAAGAAGGCCAGGTTGAACCGGCAGGACAGCGACTGTGTGCAGCTGGTGCATGGAGCGTACACAGCTTTCTCAGACAACCTTGCAGAAGGCAGCGAAAGGAGCACCCTGAGCGCTGTTGCGGAGGGCCTTGGGTACAAGCACATGACATGCTGCCCTTTGAAAGAGATGACTTCCAAGAGTTCTACTTTGGCTCTGAAGGTGAGGAGAGGGTCGAAGTGGTTTGCGCAGATGCTTGATGCTACTAGCAGACCAGTAGTATGACTTACTCAGTACGGTACTCAGTGCTACAGTAGCACACTTGCTTTGTGCCGACCACATGCTGGAACGGCGGTTGCCACAGATCTGGTTTCATTTGCACCACTTGTTTGTTTGGGCGCTGCATCGCAGTTGATATGAAGCGGGTGCACCCTCTAGTTATATGGAGGAAATCGTGCAAGTTATTCTTGAGACAGAGAGAGAATGCAGCATGTTTTGCCAAGGGTTTGTGGGTGGCTGTCTGTGGCGTAGTCACTCAAACCACCTTTCCACTATGTCCGGCTGTTGCAGGCCCAAACCCTTTGAAGGTACCATGTGGGCAGCGTCTGTCCATACACAGCCCCACTGGCGAGGCGGTGGCCATCTCAGTCGTACGTGAGCGCGACAACACATCGTCCCTCAGCATCGGCATCCGGTCATTTGGCCCGACCGGCTTGGTCGAGATCCCCTACAGGATGTGGGTGCTGTGGTGTTTGGCAGTGCTGTGGCACTATGCCACTGAGAAGCCAGACAGCCCCAGCTGGAACCAGCTGAGCCGGTGGGTGGAGGCATCTGAGGGCCAGCAGGCCTGAGGCAGCACTGTCAGTGGAAGTCTTTTCTTCGGCAAGGCAGCTTGGCCAGCCATAGAGCAGGTGCTGCCCCGACCATGGGTGCATCCGTTGGCGATGGTATTTGTGGTCTTGCAGTGACGGTGTTGTTGAGAAGGAGCACGGGCGCACATTGCTGGGCTGCAATGCTGCAGCACCAGCATCAGCAGGGTGGACAGGCCTATTCTTAGGCCATTTGTGGTGATGGTCGTCGTGTTGGGGTTTGCACTGTGCTGTTTGGTTTGAAGTCACAGAGAATTGCAATGATTTCATTGGCTTTCGAAAGCCAGTGGGCTGAGGTTGGTTCCCCATGCTGCTACTGGAGCTGCTGAAAGCAGCCCAGCAGCAACACCGGTAACTGAGACTGCCAACGAAAAGGCCGCCCACACCAGTCTCATAACAAGTGATATTCTCAGACTTCTCGGAGCGCGCGGGAGACCCCTGAGCGTTAAGACCAGCCAGGCTGGCCAAAAAGCGCCTTACGGGGAGGCCAACAATTCATCATGTGAGGGATGCAGAGCCAGCTTAGGGCCGAAGCGCACATTCCAATCTTTGCTGCTCCAGAGGCCGCTGCTTGCCGCTTGCAGCAACAGCCCCTTTCACGATACATGTGCTTGCCGGGCGAAGCGCACCCCACCCGTTGGACAATACAAGCAACATGTATCGCTAAGAAGTCACGCATTGCTGGTGCCCACACCAGTCTCATACAGAACAGAACAAGTGGTGATTTCGGACTTCTCGGAGCGCGCAGGAGTCCCTTGAGCGTTAGAACCAGCCAGTTTGGCTGAGCCTTTAAAAAACTGGCTGGCAAAAAACGCTTTGCTGGGAGTCCAACAATTCATCCTGTGAGGGATGCAGAGCCAGCTTAGGGCCGAAGCGCACGTTCCAAATGCTGCTCCAGAGGCTGCTGCTTGCCATGACTTGCAGCAGCAGCCCCTTTCGCGGTACACGCGCTTGGTGGGCAGAGCACACCCCACCCATTTGACAATACAAGCAACATGTACCGCTAAGAAGTCATCACCAATTGCTGAGGAGCGGGTGCTGGGGCATGACCGAAATAATGGTGCTGGAGGAATACCAAGCGGCGGCAGTCGCGCGGGTTCTGCCAGCTGTAGACCATACCCCTTGACAAGCGCTAAAAACTTGCTTTTATCTTATTTAATGCTTTATTTGATGGCAGGGTGCGCATAGCCGGAACTACAGGAGCAGTCCACGTGCTGTCTGGTCACACATCTGTACAGATAGGCATGCGCATAGGGTCGGTCAATTTGGGACATAGGCCTATTTATAGGCTATTTATAGGGTTATAGGGCTATTTTCACTATGTAGGATCCTATGTGTGGGCTGGCATGTGTTAGACAGACAGCCACGCCCCTGTAAATCGCACCATATATTCTTTACATTATACTTGGTTTATTAGTCGCATTTGCGGAGGTCGAGCGGTTCAATTCGCGGACCACACGACACATGCCAGCTCAGATCACCACTGCAACCAGCTGGACATGCCCTGCAGCACAGCTGTCCTACGCTGCCAGGTCCTTAATCCAAAAGGCCTTCTCAACCAGGTCGCCTGCTGCCTCGCTGCGGTGCTTCAGCCTGTAGCTGTTGCGCACCAGCATCATCTTACTGGCCTTCTAGAAGAGATCTCCACAGCCATAACCCTGCCATAACTGCCAAAACCCTATATTCTTGACCCTATGTCCCGTTTGAAGCACCCGATATAGGCTACCTATATAGGCCTATATATCTATATAGGTTACATAGCCTACCCGATGTTTGCCCATGCCTATGTACAGATCTACTTGAGGTCTGTAGACGGGCCAATTCCCAGGCATCGCAGCTTCTGGCCAGCACGCTGCCACAAATTTGCTGCCCTCACTGCACAACCATCTCTCAAGGTAGGGTGCCAGCAACCTGGAAGGGCACTCAGTGCCTGTTGCATTCCAACATTGGCCTGCAGATTGCGTGAGGTTTCCATGCAATGCGACAGCGAGGCACACTTGAAACATTCTTTGTCAAAAAAACGTCATACAGAGCCACTGGCAGTGCCAATGCGCATCAGTGCTGCATACCCTAGCGCAACATCACCACCACAAGACGACAGCTGTGACAACTTGTTGCCAATGACAACCAGCAACATCATCCCTGGCCATTTCCAGCAACACGACCAAATCAAATCAAAGTCACACCTGTAGCTATGCAGCTCAAGAGCTCATGCCAGCCATTCACTGATATCACGGAGACCAGCTGCCTTCTGCCGGCACCAGGGAGGCGGTATGTGGCTCTGCTGACTATAGGGTGCTCACCCATCTGCCGAACTGGTTCGCCCCTGTCGATGTCCGGAGAACAGGCTGGACAGGCTGTGTCCTGATGGATTCTGCGTGCCATGCTAGTAGCTGCCTTTTTTCTTACATCTACTGCCCTGCTGCAGCTCCAGCACAATGACTCAACCACCCTGCATGCATTTGGGCACCAACAACCAAACACAGCATCAGTGAGTTGGCAGCCACAAGGACGCTTGCAAAGAGGCTGGCTTGCGTACACGGTTGACAAACCTGTTTGTAGGAGGTCCAGAAGCTGGGCTGACTGTTGGTGCTGAAGCAATATTGGACGCACTGAGACCCAAGCTCATGACGGTATTGTCAGTAAAGCTTTGATGGCTAAGGAATAGCAACCCACAAATGACACAGCTGGTCAGACAGGCGTGGTACTACCCAGGAGATGGGGTAATGTGGTCAGGGTGTGCATCATTGAGCAAACTCATCCGTTGCAGGCGATGCAGTAGTGCGCCTCAGGGCAAGCACCTGCAGGGGGCGTGCGGGGACACATTGGGCAGACTAGCTGCTGCTGCCACTGCCCCTCCACCTCCCCACCTCAGTCCTATCACTGCCCACAACTCTCACCTGCTATCGCTGTCAACTGCCTCTGCACAACCTCAGCGTACATCATCGCCTATCGTATTCCGCCAGCCAATGTACTGTACTGTACAACAAAGCATGCCTCCTCCAGCCCTGCATTGCACCTGCTGTGCTGTGGACCCATGTGTGCAAGACCTGTGGGCAGGCAAAGGCAACGGCAAGCAAGTTTAACAGTGATACTGTAGCCCAGCGGGTGTATCAGCTGATGCATTGTGTATATCAAGCACTAACAACCGTCGATTACCAACGACCGTCAATTACCAACACCCAGCTGGCAGCAGAGCAACACAGATAGCCTGTTTTTCTTCACAATGCACCAAGCAGGTGTGTTTGGTGTACACAGTTACTGTCAAAACTGCATGCACCCATCCCCAGCCCAAGGCCCTTACAGTAAACTGCTGAAGCCGACCACCCAGCACTCATATACCTCCCCCTCTCCCGGGAAGATTTAGCTGTGGTTCAGCAAGGGGCAGAAGCTGCTTGAACATGACGTGTGATAACCTTTCCGCACGAAGTTAGTCAGGCCGTCGCAGTGCCTCAAAACCAATCAGGATGCTAGCTTGCCGCCTCCTCCCTCACCCCCCCCCCATTGTCTCACATAACACACACCTGCTCCACCCCATCTGCTGCCAGCAGCTTAAGCGCAGTGCCTGCAGATCCCCTACGATACTGCAGAATGTAAGGCTGTTATGTGCTGTGCTGTGCTGTGCTGTGCTGTGCTGTGCGGTTGTGCTGATAGGGAACACGGGATATGACAACAACCTGGGACTTGGAATCTGCAGGAGCAGCAGCAGCAGCAGCAGCAGCAGCAGCAGCAAGAGCAGCAGCAGTAGCCGCCGCCACAGGAGCAGCCTTCATGCCCCAGTTCAACAAGCAAGTAAGGCCCCAGTGGGGTTGCATGCAGGTTGGTGTGTTGTCTGACTGACAAAGCTGTACATCATGCCCTGGCGATGCTGCTGCCTTCTGCTTCAGCTGCTGACAACAGCTTCCGGCCCAGCAGCAGCCCCCAAGCAGCTCCCTAGACCAAGCAGCATGCTGCCGATGGCCGACAAGCACCCCTCGCTGTCGCTGCTGCGGTGAATCACTCGCCTCCACTGTGTCTATCTGCAGTCACCTGCTGAGCCACTTCAGGGTTGCTGTGGTTGGCGTGAGGCTGCAGCAGCTGGCACCACATGATCTCAACACCATGGGCCTGCAACCACAACAGCAGCAGCAGCACCAGCAGCATCAGCAAAAAGTTACAGGCTCAGCTGGGGTTTCACAAACTCACAGGCATCATGTAGCGTGATCAGAGTCACCGACGTGCGCAATGTCAGGCTTGGCAATTGCGCAATGCTTGCACACAGTGTGTGTTGTCAACGGCATCAGCACAATTGCTGCTTGGTGCTATAATGCTTCAAGACAAACGCCCAGCTGTTGCAGGTGGGCACTAACGGAGCCGGCTCTGAGCTACAGCAGTCCAAGTTGGCCCCAACCCCAACACCACTCCCTGCTTCCTCGCCCATATGAGCTTCCTCACCACTGACACACCCTCCCTGAAGTCAACACCCAGCAATGATTTCAACACTCAGCAATCACTGGCGACCCAAACATAAGCTTGTGAAGGACTCCACCATGAAAATGCAAACATGTCTTCAATATCAAGGGTAAGTTACTTTCTACTCCACAGCTGCGAGCAGCTGCAAAGTCCCACTCACCGCTAAACTCCTCCCGTCACTCAGTCCTGCAGTCCCCTCCTTCACACCACAGCACAGCACAGCCCGGCCCTCGGGCCTCATCACCACAGTGCAGAACACAGCCCATGCTGCCCGCGCATTTCCTGCAGCATGGCCAGCAGCTCTGCACTGCACTTCAACTCCCGCACATCCACATACTGCAGCCCAGGGCAGCAGCTGAACAGGCCCCTGCCCTCTGGGGCTGGGGCATAAGCCCGGCTGGGCTCCCTGACCCAAGCCAGGTCAAGGTACCTCAAGTTTGGCAGGGGTCTGTCAGCAGGGAAGATGTGCGGCCACACACCCAGCGGCATCATGCACCACTTGACTTCGAGGTGCTGCAGTAAGCTGCTTGCTGTCAGGGCTGCATAGGCTGCTGCAGGAGGGTTGGCCCCCTCAACGGCCTGCAAGCTGTATGTGAGGTTCAGGTGTGTCAACTGCTGCAGCGGCTGCAAGTGCAACAGCAGCTGTGCCACCCACGCTGCGTCACAAGACCTCACGTTGCAATTCGCCAGCTTCAAGTGCTGCAGCTGGATCCGTCCAGCCAAGACGCTCGGCTCTACGTTGCAGAAGCTCAACTCGAGCCGCGTCAGGTCCTGTATGCCAGACAGCACCCCGGCAGTGACCCTATCATCCCCGCGCTCGTCAAACAGCTGCAGCCGCAGGTCGACTAGCCGGGTCAAGGCCTGCAGGGGCTGCAAAGCCAGGCTGGCCTCTGAGGATAAGTCATCTTCTGGCCCCTGAAGCTCTATCTCAGCTAGCTCTAGGTAAGTAAGCCGCTGCAGCTGCTGGGATTTGAACGCGGCCATGGGGAACACTACTGGCTGCCCTTCGACCACCAGCTTGCGGAGGCTGAGGTGCTCAAGGCTAGGAAGCTGCTGCAGTGCTGCTGCTAGCGCCTCAAATGCACTGCTGTCAAGCAGCTCACAGTCCCTTAGCCGCAGCTGCTGGAGGGGTTGGGGCAGCATTGCAGCGCCCGGCACACACTGGACCCCCGTGGACCCAGGCTGCAGTTGCGGTTCAGTTGCTGCTGGGACATCAGCCGCCCCAGCAGCAAGCCGCTCATACACATTGAGCCTCAGCTGACGGAGGGCCTTAGCTGCAGCACATGCCCCAGCTACAGATGCAACAGCGTCCGGCACACCCTGAAAGATGGGCCCAGGCTGCAGCTGCGGTGCGGTTGCTGCCTGACCCTCACCTGTCCCATCAGCATGCGGGTCATACTCGTTGAGCTGCAGCTGCTGGAGGCCCTCTGCTGCGGCAGCAGCGCCCGGCATGCCCTGGATGGCATCACCAGGCTGCAGCTGCGGCACAGCTGCTGCCAGACCCTCAGCTGCTGTATCATCAAGCAGCTCAAACTTGTTGAGCTGCAGCTGCTGAAGGCCCTCTGCTGCGGCAGCAGTGCCATGTGAGGCATCACCAGGCTGCAGCTGCGGCACATTTGCTGCCAGGCCCTCAGCTACTGTATCATCAAGCAGCTCAAATTCGTCGAGCTGCAGCTGCTGAAGGCCCTCTGCTGCAGCAGCAGCACCTGACATGCCCTCGTCTGCATCACCAGGCTGCAGCTGCGGCACAGCTGCTGCCAGACCCTCAGCCGTCCCATCATTAAGCAGCTGATGCTCGTTGAGCTGCAGCTGCTGGAGGCCCTCTGCTGCGGCAGCAGTGCCATGTGAGGCATCACCAGGCTGCAGCTGCGGCACATTTGCTGCCAGGCCCTCAGCTACTGTATCATCAAGCAGCTCAAACTCGTCGAGCTGCAGCTGCTGGAGAGCCTCTGCTGCTGCAGCAGCAGTGCCCTGGAAGGGGTTGCCAGGCGGTATCTGCAGGATACAACCGTTGAGCTGCAGGATGAACCCGTTGAGCTGCAAGCTGGTGACCTGAAGGCTGGCTGGCAGCAGACAAAGAAACACTGGTTCGTCCGACCAGCCGTCATCGTAACTGCTGATGAGGTCTATGCAGTGGATGTGATGGCTGTGCTGATCCACGTACTGCAGGGTATTGTCAAGCTGCTGCTGTGAGGTGACGGCTGCTGTGACGCTGTGCTGCGCGGCCACAGCTGCCGGGTGCAGCCTGCTGTGGGCCCTGGCGGCACTGAACAGGCTGCGCTGGTCATCGGCTGCACAGCACTGCAGCACTGCCAGTAGGCAGGCGTCCGGCAATGCCAGCAGCAAGAACGGTGCTGGCTCCTCACTTGTCATCCTGTGCACCACCACAACAAAAGATACTGTTGCAGATGCATGAGCTCTATGATGCAGCAGCCACAGTACTAACAATCGAATGGACCCTATGCAATCTCTGCCAGGCAACCTATGCAATCTCTGCCAGGCATGAGCTCTTGAGTTTCATAGCTACAGGTGTAACTTTGATTTGATTTGATTTGAACCTGGTGTTGGACAGCAGGATTAGATAGCACTGGCCCAGTGGCAACATGACTGTTGTCGCGGACTCACCTGCAGAATAATCTGTGCACAAGGTTTAAACAGTATCTGTGGACCTTGCGCTGTGTCACAGCAAGTACAGGGCCACAGCAAGTACTGCTGCTGCTGCTGCTGGGCGCGTGGAGGGTCGTCGCGGATTCAGGTCGTGATTGATTTGTGGAGTTGCACAAGAAGTATTCAGTGCAAGCGTGAGGGCTGTCAGCACAGAGGGTTGTATAAAGTCAGAGCCACTGCCGGTAGCTCACGGAACGACCGGTGTTTCTGCGAATTACGCAGCAGGCCAGCCAACCATAGAATCAGACGTATTTGGCACCCCCAAAACCCACACTGCAATCAACAGAAACCGTCTTAGGGGTGATGAAACATGCATTAATATTGTGCAGTCCATGAACAGTGTGCTGGCCACTACTGTAAGTACACTGCACCTGAAAAACATTGTAAGACTGCCTGATGCATCCACACGTAGTCTGTGCGCAGTACATGAACAAACCTGACACCCTCTATTGGGCTGCTAGCAGAGCAGCGCTGCTCTGTTGCACCAAATCGACCAAGGGGTCACTATGGGTCCCACATCCGTCCCTATCATACCCTGGTCTGTATTCAGGGCTGTGGTTTGCATCCACATGTGCTTAGCACACCAGGGCAGTGCCACTGCATAGTATGCGCACTGGCTGGCATCATCATGCAACTGATAGCCTCCCCCCTCCCCCTTGGGCACTCCAAAAAATCCGGAAGGCCCGCAGGGAGGCTCCGCAGGGCTGTTCACATGCTGCTTGAAACATGGCCTTGCAGTGGTTTCGCCAAGGGGCCAGTGGGTCTTTTTTGTGTGCTGGCAGCAAATGTTGCCTTCATGTCACATTCCGCCATGATGGCCGGGGATACCAGGCCAGAAAGAGGGGAGGGATGTGGATGATTGGGTTGTTGAGGTGAGTGAGGTGGTGGTGGTGGTGGTGGGAGGGGGGGGGGGAGGCGGTGTAGGGCACCTGGCGGAACTGTATGGTGGAGCAGGCAGGGGTGTGAATTGAGTGAGCACGCCATCAGACTGCCCCAAAAAGACGGCAGGATCATGCAAAGAAGGAATGAACTGGCCCAAACCCTAGACCCCCCTCCTTCGCTGCATCTGCCACAGCAGCAGCAGCACCACCCCCCACACTTCAAGCAACCATGACCAACACTCAGCTGAGCATGTAACCAAGCGCCTCCCTGTGCTGCTACTGCTGGTGTTGATTGCGGTGTGCGTCATCGCACACTCTTCATGTCGGCGCTGACAACAGCTGTAACCTGTTGATGCATGACAGGCTGGCAGTGGCTGTCAGCCAGGGGGCCAGCCTGGACAGCGGTGTTCTTGCCTTGGTGAGGGTAATGTCTGTTGAGTCCTGCTGTTGCCTGACATAAGAAACTGAGAGGCGTCAATTCGGACGTATGGCAACCACATTATGTGCCCTTGGCTTGCAATTGCTGGTTAGGTGGTGTTGGTGGTGCGAAGGGGGGGGGGGTGTAGTGGCGCCAGACAGCAGTGTGACCATGCCCAACTGTAACGACAACGTTGAGTGTTGAGCCACCTGATGTTTATCTTGATGAGTCGAAAGCCTGATTGCACTGGGGATTAGGCATGATGCAAGCCGGTGGTCTACAGTTGCCACGTAACCGCCACCGCTTGGTATTCCGCGCGCAGTAGTGACATTGTCATGCCCCTGCACCGCCTTCTGGGCAAGTGGAGGGTGGCTTCTTAGCGGTGCTTGTTGCTTGTATTACTAAACGGGTGGGGTGCGCTTCACCCGGCAAGCAGCTTGCATTGCGAAAGAGGTCGCTGCTGTAATTGGCAAGCAGCGGCCTCTGGAGCAGCAAATGATTGGAATATGCGCTTCGGCCCTAAGTTGGCTCTGCATCCCTCACAGGATGAACAGTCGACCGCCCCGCAAAATGTGTTTATTGCCAGCTCCGTTGCTGGTTCAACACTCAGGGGACTCCCAAGCGCTCCGAGGACTCACTGAAACCACTTGCTCTTGCTCGCATGAGACTGGTGTGGACGGCCTCACTTGGCAGTCTCGGATGCCCGTTCTGCTGTTGGGCTCTGCTTTTGCAGCTCCAGCAGCAGCATGGGGAACTAACCTGAGCCCACAATATTTCTTCTGGTGCGTTCACTGACCATACAGTTTATCGGTACCGTGAGCAGTACAATAATTTTATTGCGATGTACCTCACACACTTTTTTATGCACAGGTGTGGCATAGAAAAAGGCGGCTGTCAGTCAGGTGTTGAATGCATCCTTCTTGCAGCAACCCCAGCAAGCCTTGGATCCCCCAGGGTGTTGAGACAGAGACCACGCAACAGAAATCTGCATGCCATGCCTGTATGTCGTCATATATAGTATGTGTGCTTCTGCTTGCTGGGGCTGCATAGTACGAGTCTGTCTTCTAGCTGCTTCGAGCTTACTGGTCAATGCAGGGCCAACACGGCCACCCGGCTGCGGCAGCAAGAGATCACAATTCAGGTGTCAGCTGAGCTATTACTGACACGAGGCACCTGGACGATGGTCTTGTAACACCAGAAAGCCTTTCTACTACGGTAGTAGCATTCGTGACGTAATACACAACTGCGCAGACCACTCAATCATGGAAAAATTGTGACAGCGCATGATAACACGTGTGGCCATCAGATGTGCTGGCTAGCATATCAGGCAGCCTACCCCACATGTGTAGGGCCGCCGTGAACATACTCAATCACAAATCAGCCCGCCAAAACTGCAGGACACACAGCTGATCACCAGAGCGTACCAAGCACAAACACCCTGTTCAAAGAGCAAACACGACAGTATGGCTGCACCACCCTACACTACAACTCGACGCACATGTCATTTCACAAGTATCGGCGCTGGCTACAAGCCTCCACCTGCCGTTCGCCTGCCGCCGTTTTCAATCGTGCTGGCCCCCGTCAGTGTGACCTCCATTTGAGTGGTGGGTATGTGTCCGACACCATCATTCATAGCACGGCTGATGAAGGGCTTCCGCTTTCCCGCCTTGCACAGGCGCCACGCAAGCAACCCCAGGCACGCCATCAACAGCGCTCCAAACACCGACACCATGACGATCAGCGCAATGAATATTCCACGCGCACGCCGTGCGAGGCTCGCCCACTGCTGCCAGTTCAACTCGCCGCTCACAAGAATCGGCGACGAGAAGCGACCTTGGGCCGGCATGACCACCATGGTCAAGCTGCTGCGATTGACCGTGCCCATGCCCATAATGCCGCCCTCCACAACCTGTAGAGTGGTGGCAGCAGCAGCAGCAGCAGCAGCAGAAGCAGCAGCACAGTTTCTTAGTGCTGTTCTGGTGGCACATGGCCAACACAGGTGCATGCCATGGTGTCATTCCAGTACGCCAATCAGGACGTTCAGCACCTTCGCTCAAAGGTCAACTACAGTGCATACTGAGTGATTGCAGTTACGTTACAGTGATGATGCGGCGATGTACTAGAGCGCTGCATTGCAGCACATCACCTCTCCAAGAAACAGCATTGGTGGCTCACCTGGAACGTTGTGTTGCACTTCCCATGCATCTGCAGCATCCTGATGTATCCAGGCCATGCCGGGTCAGACACCAAGAAGGATCCCTCCAGTATCATGTTTGCAAGCTGGGCCTGCCAGTCCGCTGGTTTCTCTGGTGCAAACATATCTTGAATTGCCATCTCCATGTCTGAGCCAAGCATGTAGCGGGCCACAAAGCTGGGCCTTAGCCAGGATTGAATGTTGGCATGGGTGTCTGCAGGGCGGTACAGCAAGATGGATGTGTTCATGGAAAATGGAGATGGAAACGTTCATGGCATGGAGGCCACCGTGACAGCATGCCATGTGACGATCATGTCATGTGATGAGGATGGTGTGTGTGTACCAGCTCATTGAGGCACCTAACTACGCACGGTCTGTTGTCACTTTATGTCATCGCCATGGCGCCATGGCGCCTTGTGTTCCCCTACGGTCTCAAGAAAGTAAGTACTCCCTCTGGTGCCCCACACTCGCTGCAGACTGCCCCATGCACCTCCATTGACCTCATCTCCCGCCCTATCCTTGCCCTCACTTCTACATCCTTCCTCTGGGCACCCTCTCCTTGGACCCTAAACCCTAGACCCACCCTTGTCACCTACCCCCATGCCTTGTCACTTGCAATCAACATACCCTGCACCATCCACCTGAACCCCACCCTTGCCATTCAGTGATTGCCCTACCGCGTCAGCCAACCCAACTGCTGTCCCTGTGTTGTCACCTAGGTGAATGCCGGTCAGCTCAGTCCCCCCCTCCCCCTCCAAGCATCTCCATGTCCCACACCCCTGCGTGCTCTTCCCTTCGCCTGCCCCCTCAACCTGCCCTCTCAACTGGCTTCCCTCCCCTACTCCTTTTCTGCTGGTCTCCATTCTTTCCATGCATCCCCCCTCTCACCGTTGACCACGTTGCCCTGGAACGTGAGCCAGTTGCCTACAGCATCAGCCAACCCAGCTGCTGTCCTTGTGTTGTCACTGTGTGTATGCCAGTCAATGCCCCCCCCCCCCCCCCCCGCCACCAAGCTGTTCCATGTCCCAGACTCTGTCTGCTATCCCCTGTGCCTGCCCTCTCAAGGCTTCTCTCCTCTACTCCTTCTTGCTGGCCTCCACCCCCCCCCCCCCCCCTTCCCCGTCCTGTCCAGTCCCCACCCCCCCTCTCACCGTTGACCACGTTGCCCTGAAACGTGAGCCAGTTGCAGCTGAAACCGTCCAGTGTTTGACTGGCGTTGACCATGGATGCCATGGATATTGCGCAGCTGGTCACACTCACTGCCAGCTCATTCAGGCAGTCCCAGGGGACATGGGCCGTGGGTCAAACGGGCTGCTCAGGTTGGCTATGGCGTCGAGGAGCGGGGGGCAGTCATTGTTCAGCATCACCAGCTTGGCGACACCTGGTGTGCCAAGCAGCGGGGGGGGGGTGGCAGGCACAGAGCGGGGGTTTGTTGAGTAAAGGCAGAGGGGGAGGGATGGATGGGGGGGGGGGGGGAGGGGGGAGGGAGGGAGGGGAGAGAGGGAGGGAGGCAGAGAAGGAGGGAGGGGAAGAAACCAGGGAGGCAAGGGAGCGTGCACCTTCAAGCCCGGCCCCTGCTGCTGCTGCTGCTGCTGTTGCATGTGCACCACGTGTCTACCACTTGCTGTTCCTGCAGCAGGACCAGATTGGCAACTTATGGCTGAGCAATCTACAGTCACGGCTCCTCCATCCTTGCCTTTGTGCATCAGCTCACAACCCACGTGTAGATGTTGATAGCGACATACATGCTGGTGGAAAGTGGGGCAAGTGTGGGGGAGGAGTGGAGAGTTGGGGATATAAGTGTGAGTGGGACCCAAGAGCACTTCCCTGGTAAGAATAACAGTGCTGTGTTTGGGGTGTCACTGGACTGTACATATAGGTTACTTGCTGCTACACAATTGCCTCATGCTGCTGCTGACAGCAACCAGCGGGGTCCCCTACAATGTGTGTGGATGTTTGGCCGCCAAACAGGGCTGGGGGGGGGGGGGTGGAGACAACATGCATCTATCCCATTCCGTTGTCTTCTCAGCATGGCGCAGCACAGCTATTTCGAGTTACAGCACAATGTGCGGAATGGATCGAGCTGCTACGCAGCATTGCAGCTGCACTTGAGACCAGACGACAGCCCCAAAGCGGCTTTCCTGAACCTCACACCAGATGACGTATCAGATGCTGCAGATGGGATCTTTGGGTTTGCTGCTTACCTGTGAAGCACGGAACACTGGTTGGCATCTGCTCCAACCTGAGCTGTGCTGAGCACCCTTGGGTCAACAGCAGCAGGGCAGCTGCTAGCACAGCTAGCCGCTGCATCGCCTTCCCGCTGCGCTGAAACGCAACGATGGGGTCTAGTGGGTATTCCCAATCGCGCTGGTTGTCTTGAGGTGCTTGGGACTTGATGTTGCAGCTTCTGTTCCCAACACACCGGGAGTGCTGGTCACCGACTTGATGGTTGCTGTCTCGATGCTGAAGCCTCTTTTAGCATGCGCGTTGTTTCAGATGACTAAGTTGAGGATGGACGGCTGTGCTGCGGTGAAATCACACCTTCGGGGACCTCCAACTCCAAGTGACACCCGCTCACCACCTCCCGAGACAGTTCGTGCGAGCACTGTTACCATCTACCCTCACAACGTTCTACGTGCTGCTAGATATATCCGAGGGTTCCGGGGTTGCCATGCGCATGCCATGCATGTTCATGGCATGCACGTGCAGTCAAGCATGCAGCGTCAACAGGCATGCACAACCCATTGTGTTCTCTGCAACTTGTCGCCTTACATCGGTGCAGCATGTACATCACAGCGTGTATCAGCACTCAACTGCAGAACAAACTGTCCAATGATGCGCATGTGTTCCTGCTGTTGGTGCTATGTATGACTGATGATGTCAGGTGTGATTTCAAAAAGCCAGCATGGTCCATTTGGTTGCAGCCACATGATGTTTGATGGTCCCAGCCAATGAGCTGGTGTGTCGTTACAGTACAGCGTGAACGTTCCAGCAACCGTGGGCAAGATGTCCAGCTGTGCTGCCAGTACAACAGCACACATAACAGAATTCCATCCACATACACGCCAGTTTGCCGTGCAGCAGTGCACACACAGTCGCACATCACAACCTGTGCACCCTGCAAGCCAGGGAAGGGTCGCAGCAACTGGCATGCATGATATGCAGACGCCGACTGGCGCCAGGCCCTTTGACTGATTTGACTGATGATCTCCACAGTCACATAGACCAGTATGTATACATCAGGCTTCCATGCACCAGTACCCCCCCCCCCCCCCCCCCCGCCTGCGCCCCTACGCTGCGCCCCGCACGCCCTTCTCAAGAGCCACACACAAACAAGCACCTCCCTACAAGCCACGCCCGCTCAGCGGTTCTCCAAAAGCTCACACCTGCCCAGCATCACAGTGAGAGTGGTCAGCACAACTGCCAGGCAACAGGTCAGCTGCCTACCCAACCAGACCCCTCTCCCTCCCTCCCAAACAAACAACCAACCACACCTGCTGCCCAACCATACTGATCAGGCCACCACCACCCAACCTCCACCCCCCTTACACCCTAGATAAGCCGTAAGATGGAGTCAAGCCCTCTTTGCAAGCTTCAGGACATACCTGAGCACCAAAATAATCCAACCCCAGCGATACTCAAACCCCACTGAACCCACACATGCCACCATGACTTCACCCAAACCCCACCCATGGCCACTTCACAAAATTCCATTCAGCACCAACTGATAGTAGTCATATGTGCGCGTCGACCACGCATCCAAGCTGTTGCTGATCACCACAGCACATGCTGCACACACGCTGCCTCACTCAAGCCAGGAGCAAACCTAGCCTCGAGTGCCGCAACAACCTTATCACCCCCAGCCCTGAAACACGGCCAGGACTGCGCCCCACCCCCTGCTGCTACTGCCTGCTGCCCACCCCCCACCGCTGGATCCCCTAGTGCTGCTGCTGCCGGCGGCTGCTGCTGGTGCCGCTGCTGTTGGGCTACGAAAGCCATCACTACCACCACCACCGCCACTGCCACCACCAGCAGCAGCAGCGGCAGCAGCAGCAGCAGCAGCAGATGGTGTGGGTGGGGGTGTTCCTGGGCTGCATGGCCTGCAGCAGTCTGCCATGATGCGCACCAGGCCCACCAGCCGGTGACGCTCCTTGCGCGCTGCCAGGAAACCTTGGATGCACAACACCTGCGCAAGAAATACAGTTACAGTTGGTTAAAGAAACTATAAGCAAAAGGAGATGAGCACTAGAAGTTTGACTGCAATATGTGTGTCAGCAGCAGGGGGCAGGGCTATCAGACAGTGACGCTCCTCGCGGATGGCATGAAACTCTGGACTCCATCGCATGCACAGCACATTAATTGGGGGGGGGGGCAGCAGCAGCAGTGACAGTGGGCAGTAGGATTGCGTGCCACCTGGCTTTCCCCTCGCATTAAGCTGCACCAAGCCTTGCGCAGGCTGTTGCCCCCCCCCCCCCTTGCCGCCAACCCTCCCACCTTGAAGTAGTCAAACAGCACACTGGGTTGTCCCTCACTGTCCATCACCTCCAACAGCGGTGAAAAGCACCCCCCCGGGGACCCTCTTACTCCCCCCCTCCCCCCCCCTCCCCCCGGGACCCTCTCACCCCCCCCCCCCCCAAACACACCACACACCCACATACCTTGAAGTAGTCAAACAGCACACTTGGTTGTCCCTCACTGTCGCTGTCCATCACCTCCAACAGCTCACGAGTCAGCTTCATGGGGGCAGCCTCAAAACGCACCCAGCCACCACCTGGAAATCGGGAGGAAGGGAGAACCCGGGGGGGGGGGGGGCAGTGCAAGCAGCATGGTCAGAGAGGACACGGCGGCAAGGCGGCAGTCTGTGTGCGACGGCTGTGACACAATTGATCCTGCTGTGAAGCTGAAAGGCTGTGACACCATGCTGCTAGCAAAAAAAAATGACTATGTGTGCACCCAGTGAATCCTGTCAGGAAAGGCAAAAGCCCAACAGCCCAGTATGAAGGTACACTCAGTGCGCCCCTTGCTGCCACAACCCCATCACACCTGGTGTGTTGCTGAGCATGAAGCCAAAGTCGATGTGTATCAGGCGCCCACTGGCATCCATCATGATGTTGCCGTTGTGACGGTCCTTCACCTGCGCATCACAAAAGGGGGGGGGGGTGGTGGTGGTGGTGGTGGTGGGGGGGGGGGGGATACGCAAAGCACGTGACAACGCAGCACGTGCTGCCTGCACTGGTGGATTGCCAGGCTGTCCTCTGCCAAGCTAATTATAGTGTTGCCATTGTGACGGTCTTTCACTTGCAAGAGACGGCAGGACGGGCAAAACACACAGAACACGTGCACTACATCGCAGACTGGCAGTCGCAACTCGGAACATGTTGCATGCAGAGTCCCTCTATTGCTCTAATGTCTGTAAGTTTGTAGGCTGTGCCCTGACAAGCTCAATGAGACAAACACATGCCACAAAGTAATAGCATCATCAATAAACAGAACGACGCACATACTGTTGATAATAGGGGCTTTGATGGACCTCGGTGAACCGTTGACGGGGACACCCGTCAACGAGTCAGGCCGTACGTCGGCAAGGATGGCTATATAGTTGTTCCCCAAGCCCCTGACAGTAGTCTACTCTGGTTAGCTGCCCTGGTACAGAGCACGCAACAATCTGGTAGCAGAGACAGCCGCACCTGCAGAAAGTATGTGGCCAGGCTGTAGCCCGCCAAGCTCTCCACAAATCGGCGCTGCGCCGCCAGGCACTCAGCACTCCCCCGCTCCCACCGCGCAAAGAAAAAGTCCGCCAGGCTGGCTTGCCCGCTGCTGCTGCCGCCACCACTTGGGGCCGACTGCCTGGGGGACCGCGGTGGCTGAGCCGCCGCCGGCGGCGACTGCACGGCGGCTGCAGCCGCCGCAGCCGCCGGCCCTCTGCTGTCGGCGCCGCTGTAGCTGTGCCGCACCCGCGGGGGCCCCTTCCGCTGCTGCTGCTGCTGAGGGTTGGGTTTACCCCATGTCCCCTGCTGCATGCCGGCAGCATTACTGCTGCTGCTGGCAGCACCGCCGGTGCTGCTCTTGCGGTTGCTGCCGCTGCTGCTGCTGTTGTTGCGGGTGCGTGCCTTGATTGAATGGACGCTGATGGCGTCAGGTATGAGTTCTATGAGTGCCGTGTCTGCTGATGTGACAAGAACGTCAAAAGGACGCACCCACAAGGGCAGACCAGCAGCTGAAGGGCAGGAAGGGCGGTGTTGTGTGACACACTGGGTACGTGAAAGACATGCATGCATTGTGTGTGTGTGTGTGTGGGTGGGGTGGGGTGGGGGTGGAAGTGACAATGATGCAATGTGCCGTCACTGCATGAGCTGTAGCGCCTGCAATCCCCCCCTCCATGCCCCCATCAGCCCTCTGGTTTGAGTTCTATGAGCGCAGTCAGTGTCTGCTGATGCGGCCAGCACATCGAAGGGCGCACCCAAAGCGGCAGACCAGCAGCTGCAGTGCATGGAAGGGGCGTAATGTGTGTTGGGGTTGTGTGGCCACAGGGGCCCAACCCATGGGTTGGGTACACGGGAGACATGTGTTGGGTGCACGAGATACATGCATGCAATCTATGTGTGTGTTGAACGATTGCAATACATGGTATGGTTTAAAAAGACTATAATCTGCTCTGATAAGTTTTTTTAAGAATGTTCTGTACAATTAGTTAATAATAAAAACACGATAAACGTATTTACAAGTTATAATTTTGTGCCCAGATACTAAAATATAATGCAAAAGCCGTAATGGTAAATAGCTCAGGCTCCGTTTATATTGAATGCTTATAATCTCTATGAGTGCTGTGCCTACTGATGTGACCAGCACATCGAAGGGCCACACCCACAGGGGCAGGCCAGCAGCTGCAGGGCAGGATCGAGGAGTGGTGGTGGTTGTGGATTGGGAGGTAGAAGTCAGGCGGGGAGTGGTGAATGATATTCTGTAACAGTGCATGTGTTGTGCTGTGTCAGTGCCTGCAGTGACGGCATGCCATCACCCGAGCCCTCTCTCACAGACACATGCTAGGCCTCAAACCCTGGAGCAGTTCATGCATCAGTCCCTCCCCCCTTGCATCTTGTTTGCGTCTCCAGTGGAGTCAACCTTGGTCGTCAGCGTCAGATTGAGCCAATCGGGCCAAATCAACATGAAACTCGTGCCACCCACCCACCCAAACCCACCCACCCAAACGTGCACCCACCTACTCAATAACTCAAAGCTCGTTCAAGGCTGGATCATCCGTTCAATGAATGCTTCATAACTGCATTTGTGTTGCCTGTCCATATGTCCCACAGCTCCCGCATCAGCTGCAGGGCCCCAACCCTGGGCTCTCTCGCACACACAAGTATGCTTGCCCTGGTTCCCGGAGCACTGTGTGCATCAACCCCCCCCCCCCCCTACAGGGTGTTTCCCAAGCCCCCCCCCCCTTCTGTACAGGGAGGCATGGCTGCCATCCGTCTTAAGTCTCTATGACTTCCCCCCCCTCCCCCCCATACACACGCACCTGCCCAAATGTCCCTCAGCTCCCGTATGAGCTGCAGAGCCAGCAGCTCCTGCCTGCAGTCATCACCAGACTTGATGATGCAGCCTCGCAGCGCCCAACCCGGCAATCTACCGTACGGGGAGGCCGCAGCGGTCCGCACACACGCCTTGGACCACCTGCAGCGCACAACACAACACGTACGCATGGCGGCGCAGCAGCAATTATGGATGCGGTGCCTTGGGTGTTTTGGTGTTCAATAGATTGCTGGACTTGGTGGGCTGACAGTGTTGGTCACACCTGGTGATGTGCCCACTTGTTTGATCTACTTGTTCAATGAAGTGGGGAGAGGCCCACCCAGCGATGGCAACGGCAACACCCCCCCCCCCCTACACAAACACAACAAAAGCACCCCCCCCCCCTACACAAACACAACAAAAGCACCCCCCCCCAAAAGCCTTCATGGTCACTGCACGCAAACTCTGCCTGATGTCACCGGTCTCACCGTTCGCCAAACACAGCTGCCGCACGCTTGGACCGCTCAGCCGCCGCAGCAGCCACGTCGGCCGCCGTCAACTGCTGCTGCTGCTGCTGGTTGTATACTGCACCCCTGACCTTCAGACCCTGAGGGGAGGACGGCGGCTGCACCTGCTGCTGCTGTTGTTGTCTTTTGGAACCAAAGAGACGGCCCCACATGCTCATGGGACTGCTGGGCACCTGCTGCTGCTGCTGCTGCTGGCCGCCGCTGCTGCTGCTGTTCCTGCCGCCAACACGGCCCCCCTCACTTGCAGCAGCAGCTGCACTAGCACTTGGGCTAGCAGCAGCTGCAGCAGGAGGTGCCGCAGAGGCTGAGCTTGCTAGTGCAACTCCACCATCAGCAGCACCAGCAGCAGCAGGCACCCCCACATGCAGCCAGCCCTCTGCTGCTTCACCCTTTCCACCACGCTTGTGGTTTGGAGCTGCTGCTGCTGCTACTGCTGCTGCTGCAGCGGAATCAGCAGAGTCTGCTGCCCCCCTTCACGCACAGGAGGCATATGACTGCTGCTGCTGGTACTGCTGCCCCCGCCGCTGCTGCTGCTGATGCTGACCACACCCGCTGCTGCTGCTGCTGCTGCTGCCTGGACAGCGTCTACCTCGACGCTGGCACGCCTGCTGCTGCTTCTGCTGCTGTTCCTGCTGCTGGTGGCACTGGGCGTGTCGGGGTGCAGCGGGGGGCCGATGTCTGCTGGCACTGGAAGAGCGACCTTGCCCAGCTTGCCTGCGTGAACAGAAACACTCGACTTATGTGGCATGCGGCGCATAATGAGCCAGGCACCATTCCTTCCCTCCATGAAACTGACTTCCTGCCTGCTTGCAAGGACGAACATGGATGCACGGCACACACATGGACACGTACATGGTGATGCACCCATGCAACACACCCACAAATGACACATGACAGCGAAAGTCGTATGTGACGTACCTGCAATGATGTCAACTGCCTCCATCGACGGCAGCAGTAGGAGATCTCCCATCCACGGAACCCCCGTGCCCCGCACAACCTGTCATTCCCCCCTTTACTACCCCGCCCCCCCCAACACGCCCCTGCGAAGATGTCAATCGCCTCCATCGACGGCAGCAGCCGCCGCTGCTTCTGTTTTTGAGGCATTATAACCTACAGGGGTCCAGACTCGCGACCACGAGACATGCACAATCCTCACGCACCATGACACAGCATGACATAGGGACCTTGCCCAGTCAGCCACCCACCTGGTCACCGCCCCAGATGCCCCTCGCGCCCTATTTCCTCTCACTCACTCAATCATTGACTCACTCACTCACTCATTGACTCACTCACTCACCCCCCCCCCCCCACACCTGCAATGATGTCAATAGCCTCCATAGATGGCAGCCGCCGCCGCTGCTTCTGCGCTGGAGGCAGCACCAGCTGCGGCACAGCAGGTGCCAGCACCTCTATAGACACCCTCAGCAGACCGCCACTGCTGCCACAGCCGCCGCCACTGCTGCCGCTGCTGCTGCTGGCAGCAGTGGCGTGGTGACGCCTTGGGCTGATGCTGCTGCTGTGTTGTAGAGAGAGGCTGCTAGAAGCTGCTGGCACCTCCCCAAACACCCAAGGTTCAGGAGAGTCCTCCTGCTGCTGCTGCTGCTGCTGCTGATGTTCCCACTGCTGCTGTCTAGACAGCAGTGATCTGCTCTGCTGAGTCGGCGACAATACAGACACACCCCCAGATCCACCCAGCGTGGGGCTTGCAGGTCGTTTACTGCCGCTGCTGCTGCTGCCAGCTGCCCTCAGCTGCCCCTGAGGCCTCAAGCCCTGCTGCTGCTGCTGCTGCTGCTGCTGTTGGTGCTGTAGTGCCAGTGTAGTGCCCCCAGGCTGCAGCTGCAGGTGCAGCCTGACCAGCCGTGCTGCCGGCTCCCCCCTCAGAAGAGCAGCAGCCTCATGCATCTGCTGCTCCAGCAGGGAGGGACAGGAGCGAGCCAGCAGTGGCAGCTGCCCATCATCACTGCGCTGCTGCTGCTGCTGCTGCTGCTGCTGTTGCTGCTGCTGCTGCTGCTGAAATCGAGGGCTACCCGGCTGCTGCTGCTGTTGAGAGCGAGGGCTGCTTCTTTGCTGGGTATCAGGGCTTGCCGGCCATTGGACCCTGGGACTGTCTGGCTGCTGCTGCTGCTGCAGTTGAGCTGCTCTGCTGCTAGGTCGACTGCTGCTGCTGCTGCTGCTGCCATCCTGCTGCTGTTGGTGAGCGCCTGTGGCGGCGAGAGTGAGTGTTGCCACACCAACACCACCACCACCACCATCACCCACCCCACGACCATCAGTGTGCATGGCCCCCTGAGAGCTCCTGCTCAATGGTGATGCTTTATGCGGTGACTTTGGCCGCCCCAGCAATTGCTGCTGCTGCTGCTGCTGCTGCTGCTGCTGACCACTCACGTTACTGCTGCCCCCCTCCTGTAGGTGATGCAATTGGCTTGTGCCGTGTGCAGCAGCAGCAGCAGCAGCAGCAGCTGCTGTTGGTGTGCCTGTCAGTTGCTCTGGCAGTGTTGCTGTACTGCTGTCATGCATCCCTCCTCCTACACCAAAAGCAGTGCCAGCTAAGGCTGTCGGTGTGGCCTGCTGTGAGGATGGTGGTGGAGGGTCTGCCTGCGTCTCCAGCAGCAGCAGGAAAGGGGCCTGTGACAGCAGCAGCACGGTACGGTACGGTACAGTACAGTATTGGTAAGCAAGAAAAGTGTGTGAAAACAACGTCAGCACTAACCAGCAAGCAAAGCGTGCAGATGCTCTCTCTATCACTGCAGGCCCACCCCTGCTTCCCAATTCCCTCCCCCCACCCTTGACCCGCCCCGCTCCGGCCCGCACCATGCCACCCAAGAGACCCCCCCCCTCCAACAAACATTCCTTGCATGTTGTCTACAAACATGTGTATCCTCTTAGGTAGCACACCTTGTCCCGTGAGTTGAGTATGGTTGTAGCCCCCCCCCCCCACACACACACACAACCCGTTCTCTGTCTACACACACAACACCTCGCCCTGGCACCATGCCTCCCAAGACTCCCCCCCCCCCAAACACACACACCTTATCCCTTGAGTTGAGTATTGCGGCGTCGTCCACCAGCAGACGCAGCACCTTGTGTGTGCAGCCCGCAATGGGGTAGCGTACCGCCACTCCCTGTGCTGCTGCTGCCTCAACCTCCTGGCTGATGCGGGCCAGGCAGTGCTGCAGCACACGCTTGCGGTCAGCCTGAACACAGGCGAGCAGCAGCAGAGGATGGCGCAGGGTTACAAATTGCAGCAGACAGACAGTGTCACACACAGCCGTGCATGCATGAACAACACAAGCAGAGGGCCTGCGGAGGCAGGCAAGAGGATTCAGACAGCGCGTATGGTAAGTCCACACCACATATAACAAATGTGCAGCAAGGGTATCGCCTGAAACACAGGGCAGAACAGTTTGTTGAGTCGTAATTCAAATATCCAAATGGTACGGGCAGAAGACATACTTACAGGAGGGAAGCGCGTCAGGTTGCTGCTCGTCTCGCACAACGCCTCGACAAAGTCCAGCGTGGCCAAATAGCTGTCCCGGCAGGCTGCGTGGGCGGGCGACCGCGCCGGTTGAGACAGCAACGCGCTCATGCTCAGGAAATCCGACAGCTCCTCCTCGTGCGTCACCAGCCAGCCGATGCCCTGCGGTGACAACAATGGCGAGTCATATACACGGCTCATGTTACTCAAAGTTACTAGCCGCATGGTGCGCAAAGCCACATGGACTGGGCAAGGCGCTCACTTAGCCCAAAGAAGGAGGTCATTTAGCCCAAAGAAGGAGGAAGAGCTGAGATTGGGGCCGTATCTTGAACACAGATATCTTGTACACAGACACTTTGCCACCGCAGCAAGCCTCAGGGTCATGCCCTTTGTGAGAGGACGTATGCATGCCTGGCCTGACCCATCACACCCACACCCTCCCATCACACCCACACCCTCACCTCTGGGCCGTTGCCGCATGCCACTTCATAGCTTGCCTCCATGAGGGCGCTGACCCCCTCACCAGGGCCCAGGGCAGCCTCCAAACCCTCATGCCTCGCTGCCAGGTAGGCATTGAAGCTGCTGTAGCTGGCCGCAGCAGACCCCGGCACAGCACCCCACTCCTGAACGCTGCTGTCGTCACTGCTGCTGCTGCTGTTGGAGTCACTAGTAGCTGTAGTTGGCACGGCGGTGTCAGCAGCAGCAGCAGCAGCAGCACTGGTAGTGCTAGTGTCGCTGCTGTACAGCAGGCTGGTGTGTGCCACATCAGCACCCAGTTGGTCACTAGCAGTAGCAGCAGCAGCAGTGGCAGCAGCGGCGGCTGCCCCCGCCAGTCCATTGCTGCTGGAGCCTGATGACTCATCCGTGCCCTGCGGCCGCGTTTTGACACAAGGCAACCCGTGCTGCTGCTGCTGCTGCTGCTGCTGTTGGTTGGCCTGCCCAGCACATTGCTTCTGTCCGCCGCTGCCTCCACCCGACTGTCCTCCTGCTGCTGCTGCTGCTGCTGCTGCTGCTGCTGCTGCTGCTGCTGCTTTGGGCGACACTCCTGCCACTGCGCCTGTCGACCGTGCCGATGTTGGCCGAGACCTGGCTGATGTGGGCCGGGAACCTGCTGCCCCTGCTGCCAACAAGCCTGGCCCACCACCCTGCCCCTGCTGCGCTGCTGTTGCTGCTGCTGGTACACTCCCCGGCCCACTACCTGCAAACAAGCAGATCCCAGCGCATACTGTCAACATACACCCAGCTGGAGTGAGCACGCAGATATATGCCTTTGAAGGAGTGAACCTAGCAAACTGCACCCGGACAGACGCAAAAGACGCCTACAGGATGATACCCAAACTGTGAAGAGATACATTTCTATCAAGCCTATCATCTGCACTAGCCGCACCTGCGTGGGCCAGGTCCTGGCTTGATTCGTGCCTCATCAGCTCCAGGTCCAGTGAGTTTCTGAACCTATGCGCCAGGCCCACCGACGACTTGTGGGCCAGGTCAATAGGTGACCTGTGGCCAGGTCAAAGGATGACCTGCTACCAAAGGCAGTGAGGGCCCCTGGGCTGCTGCTGCAGGCCGGGGAGGGGGGCGTGCTGGGCCCTGCTGCTGCTGCTGCTGCTGCTGTGGTAGTGGTTGCTGGGCTGCTGCTGCTGTGGGTCAAGTGGGATGGGGTGGGTGACAACAAGGATGTGTCCTGCTGCTGCTGCTGCTGCTGCTGGGGCTGCTGGAATTGCTGCTGTTTTAGTGCTAGTCCTGCTTGGTGCTCTTTCTGCTGCTGTTCCTGCTGATGTGTTGATTCCTCTTGCTGCTGTTGCTGTTGCTGCTGCTGCTGCTGCTGCTGCTGCTGCTGCTGCTGCTGCTGGTTGAGCAGCTGCTCAAACGGATCCTGCTGGTCCACTGACTGCATTGCTGCCTGCTCAAAGGGACTCATCTGCAAAGCACAGCACAGCAGCGCACAGCAAGGCACATCTGGAGAGTACTGCAGGGCAGAGTTGTGGTACTAGCTAAATATGATCAATCAGGGTGCTGACACCGAGCTTGCAGTGCAAGCAAACTCGGAGCCCCGTGCTGTGAATGCACATGTGCCTGCACTCCCTGTTCTCCTGACGAAAAAACTGACAATGATCTATACCAGGGCGCCCTGGCCTTGCTGCACGTGGCTGACTAGTCACCTGCAACCCAACATCACTTCGCTGCCCCCACACCCCCACTTTGGCATCCTAAACACCCTCTCCCAAGCACTCCATGCCAGCTTGCATTTTGGCCAGACTTGACCCTCCCAACTCTCAACGGATGATATATACAAAGCACACACTGGGTAGGGTTTAGGGTATAGGGTTTAGGTGAAGTGAAAGTCACCCCCAATGCCCTGCTATTACTCACCCATGTGCCTGTAAGGGCCGCCCGCTCGCATGCGTCCTTGAACAGCCTTATGTGTTGATTGCCAGGCTGGTCCTGCAGGAGCGCCAGCAGCAGCCACGACACCTGCACAGCACGGCAGCAGCAGCAGCGGCAATGGTGGTCATATGAGTCCTTGCTCACGCTGTTTGCTGGTCTCTTCCTCACCTGCACCTTGTGTTTGCAAAGCCACGTACACATGCACTGCTTGTCCTGCACATACAGTCTGACTGTCAACATCCTCTCTCTGCTGCCACACACACCTGCACAGCGATGTTGAAGGATCGCCCGCACAGCTGTGTGAGTGTCCTCTCCAAGGGGCCACAGGGCCGGGCCACTGCCATGTAGACATACTGTAGCAGGTAGCGGTTGATGTGGCTGGGTGGTAGGGCCAGCAGCTCGGCACACAGCAGCTCCTGCAGCTGCTGGTCATGGCTGCTGAACAGACCCCTGGGGAGACAGGACGGACAGGACAGCACAGCACAACAGCAACAGCCTTCGAGTGCTGGAATCGCTTCCTGGTGAGCTCGGGGGTGTCAACAGGAGCAGGGACAGCTTGGTTGAGCTGCAAACGAGGGGGAGGGGGGGGGGGGGGGGCTCACACCCCACACGCAACAGTACCACAGCAAAAAGGCACCCTGACGCTTGTGAGGCACACCAATACTGTTATTCAGCAGCTTCCAGAGAGCACAACATCACTCCAGCCCATCCACCCTTGTCCACTGGGTGCTCATGTAGCGGTGACAAAAGCATGAACAGAACAAAGCACTGCAACTTGTTGTACCTGCCATACAACCTGCTGCAGGTATGAAACTCTGCGTCCCAACGTTTTCATGAATGAGCAAAGTAGCTGTTTGTGGTATGATGCAACTTTCCTGATCAGGCCATGCAACAAGGGCTGTTGCGAATGACATAGACTGGAACAGAGCACCAGGCTGGCTGGTGCTACTCACCAGAGAATAGCCCACTCCCTTGGTGTTATGGCCGGTGCTTCTGTGCTGCTGCTGTTGCCAGCCCTCCAGCCCTCCTCAACATGCATTGACCGAAACCAAGTACAGTGTGCTACTGTGCCCCCTGACTTGTGTGATGTTTGCCAGTCCGTCAGCAAAGCTAGCTAGACACAATAGAAGAGCAGGCTGGCATAATGATACATGCTCGAAAGGATGCGATACGTCAGCGTTCATACCGTTGCACTGTCCCATCTGCAAAAAAACATCGGACACTGAACCCTCAACAGTGCTTGGGAACATTCAGTGTGTGATGATCATACGAATCAGCGAAAAGTGCTGGCTCACGCTGCGTTGGGTGTGTGATCCAGTCTTTGCATCAGAGCCAGATCACCCACCACACTTTCTCCGAAGCACATACCACAGCGTAGCTGCCTCAGACCTGATATGCTTATAGCTTTTTGATAGCAACACTTGGATCAAACAAGTGGCGATGGCAGGGCCCCAGTTAGAGGCCTGGTTCAAGCTAGCTGACCAGGATGGAGATGGAGTGGTGGGAGGGGCAGAGGCAGTACGCTTCTTTACCCGTTCAGGCCTCCCACAAGATGTGCTGGGTCAGGTACGTTCCTTTGGTCTGGGTGACAACATGTGCAGCATGTGCAGGCTTGCCCACAGACTGCGTCAGACGTGTCAGCAGCTGGCGGTGTGGTATGAAACCGGCACAGGGTTCACTGGCGCTGTCAGCAGCTAGCCCTGGTAGAGCTTGCACAACAGCTTAATTGTAGCACAAAGTTGCACATCGACTGGCAAACATGTTGCAGGCAGCGCCCCAAAGGTGTCAGCTCGTGTTGAGCAGTTGTCGACAGGGGTGTACAACTTGCCTGTCGGGGCCAGAGCAACATGTGCAGCACACAGTCAAACAGCATGGCATGTGTCCCTGCAACGTGCAGCTGAAACTGGGCCCCATCCTTGTATGTCTACTCTGCTGCTTGCAGGTCTGGGAGCTGTCAAGTGGCGGCAAGCCAGCGCTCAGCCCCATGCAGTTCACAACTGCCTTGAGGCTGGTGTCCCTTGCTCAGGTGTGCTGGCATTGTGTGTGATGTCCGAAGTATGATGGCCAAAGGACGAAGTAAACATGGCTTACGCTTTCACTGGGCTGAGGGGCTGCCTCTGCTACACTCAGCAGCGCTCACATTGCTGCTGTCACCATCAGTGCAGAGACTGAACCCAGTTCAGCCAGCCCACCCAGCCAGCAGCAGCAGCAGCAACACACCGAGCAGCAGCAGCAATGATTGAAACTGCTGTGAAATTCGACCAGGGACCTTGCACAGTAGGTGGCAGACGGTTTGCAGCACAGCGCAGCATGGCGCAACCAGCAGGACGATGGACTGGCGAAGGGCGGCATTGTTGAGTTGCACTGCCGTTTTGTTCAGTGTCCATTTGGTAGTCTTGCTGCTGCCAAGTGCATACGACTCACCTGCAGGCAATGCCTTCACCTTGTTCCTGATGGAGTGGGGGGTGTTACAAGTAGATACTTTCCACGCAAAGCGGTACCCTCTACACTTCAAGATATGTACACACCGCCTGCTGATGCACACGCGTTGGCACCCCTCCTGCGTCACTGTCACCCCACCATCCCTGCATGTGTGCTGTATGATGTTGCTGCCTGCTGCTGCTTGCGTCTCCAGGCCAGTGGGGGCATTCTGCCCCCCGACCAAGCGCGGCTGGTGGCTGTTGGCTCAGGCCCGCAGCTCCCCCCCCCCCCCCCCCCTCACTCTCAATGCAGCAACCCCTGTGCAGGAGCTGTGCTACCTGCGGCGGCCTGCCTCTGTTGTCTTCACCCCTCTTTACGCCCTTAGCCTGTCACTGCAAATTCACAGTCCCTTCGCGTGAACTGTATCTGCTGCCTGCTGCTGCTTGCCTCTCTAGGCCAGTGGGGGCCGCCTGCCCCCCGACCAAGCGCGGCTGGTGGCCATGGGTTCTGGCCCGCAGCTGCCCCCTCCCCGGCTGGCCGGGCTGACAGAGACGCCGCCCACACCCAGCATCCCAACATACACGCCACAGGTGGGCAACAGCTCCACGAGCGTTTGTTAGGCTTTTGTTGCCTGGGGTGGCGGTGGGGGACCCCAGTGCTAGCTACATTGTGTTACCATCTTGTGTGTTCCCAGTGTCTCCGCAGGAAATCACGCTACCTCCCCAGTTCCGGGCACTGTCTCACGAGCGTTTGTTCACTAAATGTGCTCAAGTTTGTTTGCGGCCAAGGCATCAGTGAGTCAAAAAGGGCTGACGAACAGCTCTGAGCGTTGTGTGGTGTTGTGTTGTGCCTTTGTGGTCATTGATTTCACTGCCCATGATGCACATTTGGGGGGCATGCATTTGTCCACTGCTGTGCTGTGTCTTTGTTGTGTAGATCACTGGGCTGACTCCTCAAGTGACGGGCGGTGTGCCCTACACCCCACAGATGACTGGAGGCACCCCATACACGCCACAGGTAAATGTCGCAAGGTGCTTGTGCCTTGTCAATCCCAAAACACATTGCAAAATGCTGCGCCGGGGGGGGGGGGGGGGGACATCACCACGGGGTGCTCCATAGCGCCTGCCAGGCCACAATGCTTCGCCAACAACATGGTGTTTTGTTGATATGGTTGTGCATAGGCTTTCACTGCTGCAATGCTGCCACGTTGGACGGCAATGCAGAAGCACGCAAAAGGTGCAATGTGGCAGCATTGCAGCAGTGAAAGCAGTGCTGCAGCTGTGCTTTTTTCCATGCTGCAAGGCCCACGTTGCAAAGTTTTAAGGAGGTGAACGGTCCTGCACATTCATGTTCATGCGCATGTGTGCACATGTGTGCTGTGCCTGCAGGCCACTGGAGCCCGGCCCCCCTACCCTTACCTGGCCCCACCAGGCATGCCAGCAGCAGCAGGGCCCACCGGATCTGGCCCACCCAGTGCCAATCTAGGGCCAGGTGCCCGCGTCACCGGTGGTCCCGCCGGGGCTGGTTACACTGGTGGTCCCGCCGGGGCCGGTTACACCGGCATGCCCCCTGCAGCAGCAGCAGCAGCAGCAGCAGCTGGCCCGCTGGTGTACCCTCCGGGTTACACCCCTCCCACTGCAGCAGACATGCAGCGCTATGCTGCCGTGTTTGTTGGTGTGGATGCAGATAGGGATGGAGTTGTCAAGGGCTCGGAGTGCTTCCCAGTGTTCATGCAGTCTGGGCTGGATAAGGGGCTGCTGAAGCGCATGTGGGACCTGGTGGCTGGCAATGCAGGTGGGTGGGGTTCCTTGGTGGTTTTTGGGGAGTAGTTGCGGGAGAGCTGAGGTTTTGTGCGTGTGTGTGTGTGGGGGGGGGGGGGGGAGGTAAGACACGCTTGCGAGGTATAGTGACAGGGAATGTGGAGAATGAGTTGCATGCGGCGCAAGCTGGGATTTGGGAAGGGAGGGGGGGTTGCTGGACAATGGGGCTGCTTAAGCGCATGTGGGACTTGGTGACTGGCAATGCAGGTGGGTCCTGAGGGTTTGGAGATGTCTGGTGGGGGACAGGGGGATTACGTGTGTGTGTGTGTGGGGGGGGGGGCTGGAGGAGAGGGTGATGTGTGTCGACAGAGAGACTGCATGCGTGTGTGTGTGTGTGTGTGGGGGGGGGGGGCTTGCTGGACCAGGGGCTGCTGAAGCTCATGTGGGACCTGGTGGCAGGCAACTCAGGTGGGTGCATGTTGCAGGGTGGCTCAGATGTTGTATGTGTAAGACACTAAGCGCACTAAGCACGGTGTGTGGGATTTGGGGGGGGGGGGTGCTGGGGGGCTTGACACGCGCTTGTGAGGTCAAGTGAATGGGGCTAAATGAGTTGACATGAAATGCCAGCTGGAATGAAGGAGAGGCAGGGGGCTGGAGTAAGTGCTCCTCAAATGCATTTGGGACCTGGTGGCAGGCAGCCCAGGTTGGGGGTGGGCTTGTGCGGGAAAAAAGGGTGAGAGGAGGGAGTGAAGTATGAAGCGCCTCGGTGAGTGGTCAATTTTCAGGGAGGTTGCTCCAGCATACATGACATCGCCAAGCGGAGAGCTGTGGCTCACACCTGGAGGGCATGTGTGTTACAGCTGCTGATACTTGTGCTCTGCCCATGTCGCTGCCGCCTTTCTCTGCAGGCCACCTGAACCAGGGTCAGTTTGTGCGCTGTATGTTCCTCATGGACGGCATGAGGCGAGGCCTGCAGCTGCCAACAGTGCTGCCCCCGGGACCTTGGCCACAGGTGTGGGGCGGGGCGGGGCAGGGGGGGGGGGGGCGTGCGTGGGGAGGGGGGGTAGGAGGGTGGTGTCTGAGCCATTGTGGTTTTGTGGTTGCAGATGGGAGGGGGGTTGTCAGGGGGCTGCCTACAGTGCTGCCTTTGGGACCCTGGCCACAGGTGTGTGTGCATGAGGGGGGGCGTGAGGGTTTAGGGGTTGAGGTTATAAGCCCTCAAAATATGCCTGTGCCTTGGGGGTTTTGTGGTTACAAGTGGGGGTGAAGTAGGGGGCGGGTGTTTGTGCCATTGTGGCGTTGTGGTGGCAAGGGGGGGGGGGTGTTGTTAGAGAGTATTGGTCTCGACCTTGCACCTTCCTGCTGCCCTTCGGGGAGGTGCAGTGGGGGCGGAGCTTTGCTTCGTCCACATCTGCCGCATAGGGACGCAACAACGCGCCAGCTACCGGTCACCAGCTTTGGCAGTGCTGCCCCCTGGACCCTGGCCATAGCAAGGGATGGGGCTAGCAGGGGGCCAGGACGAGGAAGTCTGGCGCTCTGCCAACCTGGCTTATTGTAATCCCAGCAGAAGTCATGTACCGCTGCAGCAGTCGGTCAGTGCAGTGCAGTGCAGCAATACGCTTAGCCACTACCATGCATCAACCACTGCGTTTTTGAGTTTTCCAGATGCCCGTCTGTTTCCAAGGACCCAAGTTCAACCTTGAACCCTGATCATTCTTGAACCCTGCTGAATCCTGTCTGCCTGCAGGTTGCGCCTGCAGTGGCTGGCGTGACAGGCCCACAGCATGCGGGCCGCGATGGACTGCCATCCTAAAACCTTGTTTAATGCGCCCTTCTGTTTTAAAGATCCAATTCCATCTGCTAATGTTTCATTTCTGCCGACATCTGTCGTCTGCAGGTGGCGCCAGCAGCGGCCGGCATGACAGGCCCACAGCCTGCCCCTGCCTACCAACAGCCAGTGCCAGCAGCAGCTGGAGCAACAGGCATGCAGCAGCAGCCGTCTGCAGGACTGGGCTCACGGCCAAGCAGCATGGGGGGCGCTGTACCTGGCTTGCAGGTGTGCGGGGGGGGGGGGGGGGGGGGGGGGGGGGCACCTTGCTGGGTGGGTTGGGGGCGCTTTGCTTCGCTGAGGTGTTGGTGGGTGGGGGCATCTGGTGATCAGGTGGGGCACCTTGCTCTATGAATGATCAACACATAGAGGTGTATGTGTCCTCACACACGTGTGCGTTGACTCCGAAGCATGTGGACATGGAGGATGCAACTTATACGACTGGCCTGTGCTGCATATCGTCATGGAAGTGACGACCGCTCAGTACTTAAGTGCATGCGAACTGCGTGGGAAGCTACACACGTGATAAATGTTGGTCTGTGCCTCCCTCTTACACTTGCAGGGTCTGCCTCCATCCATGACTGGTGGTGGTTGCGGCTTGCCAGCCATCCACTTTTTTGCCTGCCCCTTGGCACTTGTGATACCCCAAACTGCACGTATCACCACACTACACTTGTCAGGGCTGCCCCCATTGCTGTCAGTTGCCCTGCCCCCCTCCCGGGATGTGCACGCCTTGCGCCGAAAATGCCAAGTTGCCCCAATCCTGCGAGTGCTACCTCTTTGCACTGCAGGGCCTCCATCCGTGACCGGCGCCCCCCCCCCCCCCTACACCCCCCAACCCTTGTGTCTTTGTGTCGTGGACCGCAACGCGTGCCCTCCTCACACACTTGCAGGGTCTGCCCCCTTCCATGACCGGTGGTGGCTTTGGCTCCCGCCCCGGCAGCACTGGCGGTGCGGCTGTGCCGGCAGCGGGAGGAATGACCGGTGGTCCCCTTCGCGCTGAGAGCTGGTCGCTGTCCAGTCAGTTTGGGAACAAGGGCGCTATCAAGGCAGTCAGCGATGCCTACGACCAAACACTGCCCAAGATTCCAGACCCTCCTGGCAAGGTGCGCATTTGGTTTGTTGATGTTTGCTTTATTAGGAACGTAGAGTGAAGATCGCACGATGGACCAAAAAGGAAAGGATGGTTACTGTGGTTGGTCACTTTGTTTCGGTTCAAAGTTGCTTTTGCCCAATGAGCCTTTTGTTGGCTCCCCAAATGGGCAATGTTCTGTGTAACATCCAATTACTGATGTCTACCTCCATTTGAGGTTGAGGCAGGGGTTGAGGGTGTTTGTGTAGGGGGCAGGCTATATGTGACGCCTACAATCAAACGCTGCCCACAAAACCAGACAAATTGGGGAAGGAGCGCACTCTTGGTTGTCATGTAGTCACGACTTATGCCAGCAGTTGGGTTAGGCTTTAGGGTTGAGGGTGGTGGAAAGGGGGTAATGGGTCGACGGCGATGCGTACGACCAGACACTGCCAATGTCACCCGATCCTCCTGGCAAGGTGCGCAGTCTTTCTGGCTCTTAGTCATTGTTTGCAGTGGTTGGGTCAGGGTGTAGCAAGGAGGGTTGTGGTTCAGGGTGCAGTTTATGGGTCTAGGCCATTACTGATGCATACGACCAGGCACCCCCAACAGACCCGGCCCGTGCGGCAGAGTGCGCATCGCTCTCTCTGTAAGCCGTTGGATCTGAGCGGCTGGGGTCTGTGCTGCAGGGTCATTTGGTTGGCTGTAGCTCAACTTCGTCAGCACGAATGGCAACTGCTGCAAGGGCCAGCTATATGTGTATTGCTGCCTTGCCTAATTTTGTTGCAGGTGAAGTATGAGGGTGTGGCAGTCCCTGACAGTGGGCCGTCAGCAGTGCCTGAGCTGGATACAGCAGTGGCAAGGTAAGGCGGGATGATGCTCACCCCATCTGTGGGCTTCTCTGCTCCTCCCCCCCCCCCCCCCCCCAACCCCCCACCCGCGTCCTCCCCTCGGAATGACACACGAGCACCAACCCAACGGTGCTCATCTGACCTTGGGATACTGCATGTCAGTGTGCAGTGGTTGGAAGGGATCTGTTGCTGCCCCGGTTTTGTGTTGGGGGCAGGGAGAGCCATGTCTCCCCGTTTCTGCCGCTGGCCGATGTGGCCATGCGTGAAGCATGTAGTCACCCCAGTCTCACGCAGGTACCAGGCAAGGCCCATGCCTGTGTTGTACAAAGTGGTGTTACAGTGGCTGCACTGGTAGGCTGCGGTTTCAGCCCGTGATGACCCAGGCCCACTGGGCTGTGTGCCGATGCTACCACTGGTCTGACCCTACTTATCACTCTGCCGCAGCCTGTTCATACTTTTCATCGCCCCACCCCACCTCAGTCACTCCACCCCACACCCCCTTAGCGCTTGCAGTAGCGTTTTATGCGCCGTAGTGATGCATGTGACCAAGCGAGTGTCTGGGCACCCAGCAGTCACATTGTTGTGTTATTGTGTGAGGTGGTGCCTCGGTGGCTGCGGCAGTAGTCTGTGTTCTCAGCCAGTGATGACCCAGGCCCGCGAGGTTGTGTGCCTGGGTCACCACTGGTTTTGACTCCACAAGCCCTGCCACAGCCGCTGCACCCTTTTTTTACTACCATCATTTGTTGTATTGCCCCCCCCCCCCGGGTTTCAACGCTGTTTCTTGTGGCAGGCCGCAGGCTGCATGTGATCAAGCACGCCACCCAGTATGGTCTGTGTTTCTGCTCTGCATTGAGCTGTTGTGATCTGTTGGGCGCGGCAGTGGCCTGTGTTGGGCAGCCAGTGATGATGTCAAGGTACTCTTGGCCATGTGCCTGGATCACCAATTGGTTCTGACTGCACAAGCTCTGCCACAGCGGCTGAAATCACCAACATTGTCATCGCCCACCCTGATCGCTGTTGCATTTGTTGTGGCAACTGAGCACAAGCACGGCCCATGCTTGTGTTGTGCAGCGTTGGCTGCAGCAGTAGGCTGTGTTGGCAGCCTGTGATGACCCAAGCCCACCTGGCTGTGTGCCTGTGTCAGCACTGGTTTTGACTGCGCAAGCCATCCCACAGCCGCTGCACCACTCTTTCATTTATTGTTTGACATGCTCCCTCCCCAGAAGTTGTATGCACTGTATTGTGGCAGTCCTGCATGTAAGCAACCAAGCAACCCAGCAAGGCCTCAGGCCTCATGCAGTGCGTGCAGTTTGAGAGGTGCTGTGGTGATGCATTGGCTGCGGCAGCAGCCTGTGTTGGCACCCAGTGGCGATCTCAGACACCTTGGCCGTGTGCCTTTACCGTCACTGGTTCTGATTGCACAAGCTCTGCCTGCACGCATGATGTAGTCGCCCACCCCATCACCGTCTTGCAGCGTTGTGAAATTGAGCATCAAGCACGGCCCATGCTCCTGTTGTGCAGCGGTTGCTGCAGCAGCAGTCTGTGTTGGCAGCCAGTGATGACCCAGGCCCACTAGGCTGTTTGCCTGTGTCACCACTGGTTGTACCTACACAAGCCCTGCCACAGCTGCTGCACTCACATTTTTACAACATCAATTTCACCCCCCCCCCCCCCCTTATGTGGCAGTCCTGTTGAACACATGAGTGGCATCAAGCAGGCGTGGGTGTGACCAAGCAAACAATCCCAGCAGGGCCCATGCATCTGTTTGCATCATGCTGTTGTGATGTGCTGGCGGCAGTAGTGTGTGTTGGCAGCCTGTGATGACCCAGGCCCCACCTGGCTGTATGCCTGTGTCCTTACTGGTTTAACACCAGAGGGCTATCTGCCGCAGCCGCTGCACCACTGTCTTCGAGAGTGCGCAGTCTCCTGAACTTCGGTGCATGTTTGTGTAGCAGGACGCTACATAGGCCCGAAAAACGATCGCGGTGACATTTAGGTACCCTATATGCTACATTGGTAGCGGATTGGTTGGAGCCTTTTTTTTATTGTTTTATTGCTTGTTGGTACCGCGTGTCGAAGGCCAAGTCCACATGAGCGTCAGCCCAGGCAAGCCTCTGTGTTGATCCTTTTCAAAGTGTCGCTGCCAGTGGCTGTACTGTCTGCGGCGGCTGTGTGAGGGTGCTGGTTCCTTCCTTGCTTGCCGCAGTGCCATGCTGTGCGTTAGTGCACTTTCGCTCGTTGACAAGAGACATGGGTTTGTGATCTGGTGATGTTTGAGCCAGCGACAGCTAACCATTTTCCTGGCTTCGCTTGTTTGCTCTGTGCTCCTTGCCACAGTATGCTTGCGCCTGCTGACAAGGCCCGCTGGGAGGCTGAGCGTGCTGAGGCGCTGAAGAAGGAACAGGAGCAGCGACAGGCTGAGGCGGACGCGGCAAACCAAAAGGTGGGTGGGCTTGCTTGTTTGAGTATGCCACACATCGTTGGACTGCAGCATCGTGTTGTCATTATCTTGCTTGGTAAGCAGCTGCGGACGGACGCCAAGGCAGAAACTGTAAGTGGGTGGCAACATGAGTCACAGCATCAAAGCTGGGCCACTGGCAGGTGCTGTAGGTTTCTGTCGTGCATGGCACCCACGGATCAGGTTTGCTGCGGGGCTGGCCATTGCCCATCGTTGTGGGTGCTTCTGTAGGGCTGTCAGTGCAGCTCACCCAGTGCTGAGTACCAAGCCCTTGGGAGCTGTTGTGTAGTGCTGATGGCTGCGCTGACTGCTGTGCTGCTGGCTGTCCACGTGGTGTGCTGTGCCGTGCTGTGTGCTGTGCTGCGTGCTGCGCCACTTTGATCACTGCAGGCTCGTCTGGCGGCCTACCAGGAGGCTCTGTCGGAGCTTGTGATGTACAAGAGCAAGATTGATGTGGCGGTGCTGCAGGTGGGGCAGGAGGGACTGTATGATTGTATTATTATTGTACTATTGTGTTATTATTGTATTGATTGAAGGATTGGAGGCCCGGGGCCTCACATTTTACAGTGTAGGCAAACCACACTGATTTGCGTTCTGCATCCCTTTTGTCATGATATTGTTGTGTTATCATCGTAGGAGGGATTGTGGCAACTGAGCAAAATTCCTTAGCGTCCCAGTCGTGTCACGGACCATCAGAGTTGTCTCATACATGTGATGCGCACCACACACCACTGGAGTGAGTGCGTGATGTTGAATTGTGTTTGCAGCCCTCTCACCTGACCTAAAAGACTGGGGTACGCAAGTAGGCCGTCTGGGCACCCTCATGAGCCCGAGGCTCTCTGGCTAGTGCCGAGGTTGGGAACCTGTCCCCAATTACTGCACTGGACTGTGCTTGCAATGTCACTGTGTGTGCAGGCGGGTGACAGTGCTGCTCGCCTGCAGTCTGAGGCTGAGGACCTGGAGCTGAGATACAACAGGGCACAGCTGGGTGAGCTGATGGGGTGGGGGGGCGATTGAGGAGTTTGGTTGTGTGTGCGCGGGGGGGGGGGGGGGGTCACGGCGGGTGTGTGCTGCGCTTCGGGTTGAGCGGTGTGTGCCGCCGCGAGTGTGTGCTGCGCTACAACAGGGCACAGCTGGGTGAGGCCCCTCGGGGGTAGGGGGGGGGGGTGGCTTGAATGTGTTTGTGTTGGCACCGGTGATGTGTATCGTTCGAGCTGCGAGATGACAGGGCACAGCTGGGTGAGGCAACATGGGGGGGGGGGTGTCCTGGTATAGGGTTTAGGGTTCAGATTTTGTGTTGCCACGGGTGCGTGCTGCGCAACAACAGGGCACAGCTGGGTGAGGCAACATGGGGGGGGTCCTGGTATAGGGTTTATGATTTGGGTTTTGGGTTTAGGTTTGTTGTTGCCACAGGTGCGTGCTGCGCAACAACAGGGCACAGCTGGGTCAGGCATGGACGTGCAGTTTGAGGTTCGAGGCTTTTGTTGGTGCCATACTTGTGGGATCCAGTTTGGCTCAGCCCACCAATGGCCCAGCTGTACCTGCTGAATGAAACTGGTCCAAAAGTGTCCCATGCGATGCAGCTGGTCAATTGAAAATGCATCCAAGATGCATGAGCAATGTGCTTATTGTGCTTTTTGATAACAATGTGACTGCCTGCCTGCATGTTCATGTTCATGCGTGCTATTGCAGCCGCTTTGGGATGACAATGTGACTGCCTGCCTGCATGTTCATGTTCATGCGTGCTTTTGCAGCCGCTTTGGGATGACAATTTGACTGCCTGCCTGCATGTTCATGTTCATGCGTGCTATTGCAGCCGCCCAGAGTCAGGCCGAAGCAGGCAGCAAGGCGTGCAAGCAGCAGCAGGGCAATCACTCAACACACATTGTGTCCCTTTTCTGCACCACCGTTCAGCAACAATTGTTGACATAGTGACTGCTAAGGTCCATGTTCATGTTCATGTGCCGCAGCTGCCCAGAGTCAGGCTGAGGCTGGTAGCAAGGCCCGGAAGCAGCTTCAGGACCTGCTTGCGCGCAAGGCTGAGGCCCTCACACGCCTGCAGCTGCTGCAGCAGGAGCTGGAGATGGCGCAGAACCTCAACCCTGAGGGTGAGGGGGCCCGGGGGGGGGGGGGTGAGGGAGGGAGTGACGAGCAGGGGGGGAAGGGAGGAGGACGAAGGCAGGGACTGACAGCTGTACAAGAAGCTCAACCCCGAGGGTGAGGAGGGGGAAAGCGGCAGAGGGGCGGCCGGGGGGGGGGGGGGGGGGGGGGCGGGTAGGGGAGGACGACGGACAAGTAACGTCAACCCGAAAGGCGAAGATTGGCATGGGGGAGAGCTAAAGGTGGGGCGGAAGGAGAAGGGGGGAGCAAAGGAGGAGGTGATGTCAGGGGCGGGAAGGTGGACAAAGAAGGAGAGGCTAATTGAGTGGTGTAGGGCTGCATAACGACTAGAGAGGGACACTGGCAGGCAGTGAGGGAGTGGAAGTGACAGCGACGGAAGAAGGGAGCACGGGTAGGGTACAGAGTGATGCCAGGGAATCAGAAAGAGAGAGGCCTTGCAAGGAGGTTGATCGAGAGCCTGTGTGTGGGGGTGGGGTGGGATGGCCTCACAGTGCTGCATCAATCACCATTGTAGGGTGTGGCCTAAACCCTCATCCGCCACCCCAACAACCTGCCGTGAGGCTAGTCTTGCTGTCGGCTTCAGCCTGATCAGCGTCCAACCAGTGTGACAGTGTGCGTCTGTTGCTTGTACCACTGTGTGTTCCCTGCCATGCAGAGCTTGTTGCCCTTTCATAGTGTGTGGCACACAACCACTCACTATCAGGTTGTCCTGCTTGTACCCCTGTGTGTCCCTGTGTGCCATGCAGAGCTTGTTGCGCTTGAGCGTGAGGTTGGTGGGTTGATGGCGCAGCAGGCGGCTGCAGAGGCAAGGAAGGCCGCACTGGACATGCAGGTGGGTGTGTTTGGGGTGTGTGTGTTTGTGTGTGTGGGGGGGGGGGATGGTGTGTGTTGGGGGGGGGGTAGTGGGTGTGTGTTTGGGGGGCGGGGGATAGGGCCAAGTATGTGTGTTTGGGGTGGGGGTAAAGGCGTGTGTGTCTTAGGAGGGAGGGGGCGCGTCAGGGCCAAGAAGAGTTGCATGAGGTTGGTGGGTTGATGGCACAGCAGGCGGCTGCAGAGGCGAGGAAGGCAGCGCTGGACATGCAGGTGGGAGTGGGGGTGTATTAGGGGGGGGATAGGGTCAAGTAGAGGTGCGCAGGGGGGGGAGGCAGGGCAGGAGGTGCAGCAGGAGGCGGACATGCAGGTGTGTGTTGTGGGGGGGGGGGGGTATGGGGTGTGTGTTACACACATGAGTTACATGGTGTGTGTATCGGGGTTTGTGTTTTTGGGGGGGGGGGGGGGGGATAGGTCCAAGTAGGGTCATGCAGGGCGAGGACAAGGCAGGGGGCGCAGCAGGCGGCTGCAGCGGCAAGGAAGGCTGCACTGGACATGCAGGTGGGTTTGAACACATGCTGCTGTCTGCTTTGAACACATCTGCACATGCCACTCATTGTGAATGTTCCTGTTCCTGACAACCCCTCCGTCTTTGTATGATGCTGCCGTGAGGCCGACTCTGGCCGCAAGCAGTACTTGCTGCTGTCTGCTTTCAACACATTCAGAAGTGTCACCTGTTGAATGTTTCTGCTCCTGCCACCCCCCCCCCCTCTGTATCTGCATCTGTGTCCGCATGATGCTGCTGTCAGGTTGACTCTGGTCGCAAGCAGTAGTTGCTGCTGTCTGTTTTCAACACATTGGAATGTGTCACCTGGTGTATGTTCCTGCTCCTGCCCACCCCCCCCCCCCACCCCCAACCCCTGTTTCTGCCTCATGCTGCCGTCAGGTTGACAGTGGCCGCAAGCAGAAGTCTCTGCTGTCTGAGCGCATCAGTGAGCTGGAGATGGCGGCAGCAGCAGGAGAGGGGGAGCTCAGGCGAGCACGGGAGGAACTTGGCACACTGCAGGTAGGCTTTTGGGGGGGGGGGGCATTTGTTTGGGAGAACCATGAAGATGATCCTGGGGAGACAGGACCCCTGACTGAGGTGCGGGCACAGCAAATGTGGGTGGGTGGGTGCCTGGGTGGGTGTGAAAGCTGGACTACAGTGCTAGTGTGACGGCTGCAGTATGTTTTGCTCATCGACTGCATGCCTGACTTTGGGGCAATGGCAGCTACATGCGCATTCATCACAGTAGCCTGCTCAAGTGGTTACTGAGCTACCAAATGCATGTCTGTCTGCATGTTTGTCTGTTTGCCTGGCTGCAGGGCAAGGTGTTGTCTGCTGAGGTGCCTCTCTCACTACAAATCACATGCACCAGTCCACTCCACCTGCTCACTGACCTTTTCAACTGCCTTGCCGCCTTGCTGCAGGGCAAGTGTTTTGTAAGCTGAGACATCTCACCCACCACAATGCACACACTCACCACACACTCACCCACTCACGCAATTGCACTCACCTTCCAACTGCCTTGCCGCCTTGCTGCAGGGCAAGGTGTTGTCTGCTGAGGTGCCTTTCTCACCATCAATCACTCACTCACTTGCTTGTTTCCGTTTTGCATGTTTGTCTTGGCTGCAGGGCAAGGTGTTGTCTGCTGAGGCGTCCTCCCTGAGCCCTGAGGAGCTGGGTGAGGTGAAACCACTGCTGGGCAAGGCTGCCAGCGCTTACAGGTGAGGGGGATTGAGAGATTGTGGGGGAATGAGAGCGAATGAGGGGAGTGAGGATGGGGGATGGTGGTGGGTAGTTGAGGGGGGGGGGGCTAGCAGTGAGGGGTGGAAGCGGCCAGAGTGTGAGAGGTTGAAGGGGGGATGGGGGGGGACCACTGCTGGGCAAGGCCGCGCATACAGGTGAGGGAGGAGTGTGAGAGAGATGCGAGAGTGAAGGGTACATGCTGGGGGGATTGACCGCCACGCTCGTGCTGGGGGGGTGGCACGCGTCGGCAAGGCCGCAAGCGCATACAGGCAATCGTATGGTTGGGCAACAGTACCAGGTGCAGAACAGTGAGCCGTCAGAGAAGGTGAGGGATGTACTGTGCTTGGGGAGGTGCAGTCACTGCTGGGCAAGGCTGCAAGCATATAGGTGAGGGAGTGGGGGTGTGACAGGTGCGCGAAGGGTGCATGTTGAAGGGTTTGACCGTCACGCTCGTGCTTGGGGGGGGGGGGGGGGGGGGGGGGGGGGTGGCAAGCTTGGGGAAGGCCGCAAGCGCCTACAGGCAAGAGTAAGGGTGGGCAACAGATATAGGTGCAGTAGTGAGGCGTCAGAGAAGGTGAGGGATTTACGGGGCTATGGGGAGTTGAAGCCACTGCCGGGCAAGGCCGCCAGGGGGTACAGGTGAGGGGGAGCGGGAGGTGTGAGAATGAGGGGCGTAATTGGTGCTCTGTGTCCCGCCATTCAGGATTGCACGCACTCTGGTATGAAAAAACAGTATTGCCAGGGCTGCGTGGCCATCTGTGCCCTGCGAAATGACTTCCTCACAATCTTGCATCCATGACTGTCGACTGCTGTCGCCATTTCTTCACCCACCCACCCACCTTTCCGCAGGCGTCTGTACAGCACCGCTGCTGCTGCTGGCATTGAGGTGCCTTACGAGGCCAACCTGAACAACGTGGGGGCACTGGTGTGGCTGGAGCAACTCATGGGGGGGTAGAGAGAGGGAGGGGAGTGGGGGCGGAGGGGGGTTCATAGTGGATCTGAGAGAGGGGGGGGGGGTGTTCGGGAGGTTGATGCGGCACCTGGCTGGTACTGCAGACTGGATTGATGAAGAGGCCGTGTCAGGGCTTTGCTGTTTGCTATAGTGGATGGGGTTACCAAGGAGGATATGCCGACAAGTTGCGCCCCCTGGCCCCAATGCACCACCCTCAATGCACCACCACCACCACCCAGGCTGGTATTGCAAACTGGACTGATCAGGAGGCTGTGTCAGGCTACAGTGTGGTCAATCAACGCCCTGCCAGAGCTGGAGGACGCCCTCTCCTCTTTCTTCCTCACCCCTCTCTCCCCCCCCCCCCCCACCCCGTCCCCACCCCTGCTACCACTCAGGCCAGCACAGATTCAGCTACAGTGCCCATAATGTCACTAGGTTCACCTGCCGATTTCATCCAGCAGGTATCTGTGCCCCCCCCCCCCCCCCCGGGCACTGCCCATTCCAGGCTGGCACTGCTGACTGGATTGATGAGGAGGCTGTGTCAGGCTACAGTGTGGTTGGCATGGCAATTTGTTGCATCCCTTGAGTCGACAACACGAACATGTGTCCCGCACTCCAGTTCCAGCCCCCACAATGCTCACCCCCTCCATTGCCCTATCCTCCATTGTGTGCCCCCCCCCCCTCCCAAACAGGCTGGCACTGCTGACTGGATTGATGAGGAGGCTGTGTCAGGCTACAGTGTGGTTGGCATGGCAATTTGTTGCATCCCTTGAGTCGACAACACGAACATGTGTCCCGCACTCCAGTTCCAGCCCCCACGGAAACCCAATGCTCACCCCCTCCATTGCCCTATCCTCCATTGTGTGCCCCCCCCCTCCCAAACAGGCTGGCACTGCTGACTGGATTGATGAGGAGGCTGTGTCAGGCTACAGTGTGGTTGGCATGGCAATTTGTTGCATCCCTTGAGTCGACAACACGAACATGTGTCCCGCACTCCAGTTCCAGCCCCCACGGAAACCCAATGCTCACCCCCTCCATTGCCCTATCCTCCATTGTGTGCCCCCCCCCCTCCCAAACAGGCTGGTACTGCTGACTGGATTGATGAGGAGGCAGTGTCAGGCTACAGTGTGGTCAATCAAAGCCCGCTAGAGCCTCTCTCATCAGCCGCCGCCCGCCCCCTGTCCCTCCCCCTGCGCTACCCAAGCCAGCACGGCAGACCAATGGTCTTTATTGGGCTAACACTGCCCGCATCGTCACTAGGTTCATCTGCGAGAACTGTATGCCAACAAGGTGTCTGTGCCCCCCCCCCCCCCCGCACCCTCCCCCCCCCCCCCAGGCTGGCACTGCCGACTGGATCGACGAAGAGGCTGTGTCAGGGTACAGTGTGGTCAACGCCCTGCCAGAGCTGGAGGGAGTGCCCCCAGCGCTCATGCGCGCTGCTGCACTGGCAGCAGCAGCAGCACCACCCATCAAACCACTGGTGCTGCAGACCACCCCACCAGCAGCAGCAGCGCCGGCAGCACCGGCAGCAGAGGGAGAGACTACTGCTGGTGATGCTGCTGATGCTGCTGTTGAGGGAGGCACCCAGGATGCAACTGCAGCAGCAGTGCCTGAAGCGGCAGCAGCAGCAGAAGCGGTCATGGCGGCTAAGGACAGCAGCAGCAAGTCAGCAGAAGCAGTAGTGGAAGCCGATGGGAAGGGCAGCACAGCCAGTAAGGCAGGTGCTGTTGTGGCAGCAGCGGCAGCCACAGCAGCGGCTGCCACTGCTGCTGGTGCAGTGGCTGTGGGTGGCTCTCCCAAGAAGGGCGCTGCTGCTGATGCTGTCTTCTCAGAGGCTGCTGCTGCTGAAGACACTGCCGCAGATGATTCAGCAGCGGCAGCAGCAGCAGTGAATGATGTGACAGCTGATGAAGCTGACCTTATGGTGGGAGCAGCAGCAGAACCAGAACCAGAGTCCCCAGCAGCAGCAGCAGCAGCTGACAACACCATCGGCAGCCCCGGCACAGAGGCTGTAGCGGCTGATCTCGAGGAGGAGCAATTGGAAGAGGCTGAACCCCCAGCACAGCAGCAGCAGTCCCCGCCAGCACCAGCAGCAGAGGGCAGCGCAGACAGCATTGTCACCTCGCCGCCCGCTCCTGCTGCTGCTGCTGCTCCAAAGACTCTTCTAGAAGACTCAGACTCCGAAATCGGTGCAGAATCCCTACAGCAGCAGTCCTCCTCAGGGGCGTTAATGCCTCAGCCCTTTGCCGTCCCAGGAGCCATGGATGCAGCCGCACCGGCCTTTGGGGGCTTAGGGCTAGCAGGTTTGACCCCAGCTTGTACCGCCTGCCAGACGAGCAGCGGACGCTCGTGCAGCAGCACAGCATCGACAGCAGCTACGCAGGGAGCTTCACAGCGGAGCGGCGACGGAGTTCGATTGAGGCGGGAGCTACTGGGGTGTCTGGGGGTTTGATGACGAGCCGCCGGCGTTTGGGGAGGGCAGTGGGGCGGGGGGTGCGAGGGGTGGGGGTGTGGGGACTGCCAGCAGTAGTGCTGCTGGTGGGGGTGCGGGTGGTGGTGTGGGCATTGGGAGCTTGAGCGGGGCTGCAGCTGCAGGTGCAGCAAGCATGGGTTTTGAGGACAACGCTTTTTGATATACTGCTACAGTGAATGAAGGTGCGGCTGCATGTGTCGGTTGCCTTGGAATGGTCTCAGGCTTGCTGGCTTCTGTGCGGCTGTGGGGGTGCAGAGGGAGATTTGGGGTTTTGAGACAGTACATCCAATCAACTTCGTGACAGGGTCTTGTAATTTGCAATCAGGGTTCTGCAGCATGTGAAAAGGCTACCAAGGCTCTGACAACCAGACAATCTCTCTGCAGCTATTTCTGACCTCTGTTGCAGTAGCAACCCTCAGGTTGGGGAGGCCACCTGCGTGAACACACAATAAGGCTGGCTTACATCCAATACAGTTCAGTGACTCGCTGAGTGAGCCACACACATACATCCACAGACAAGGCGAACAGAGTTAAAACTTAAGTGACGGGCCAACTTTCCAGTGTCAACCCCAACACGCAGTTTGATACTACTACTAATGAACTGGGTCAGGGCCACGCCTGACCGCCCTTTCTGGAGCCAAACTAGCCTCATAGGGCACAATCAACAGATAAGGGCCACAAGCCACACCCAAACAAAGGGAACACAACCCACGGCAAGCCCACACCACCAACAAAGCAAGCAAAGCATCGACTCACACTTCATCCAGACGCAAAAAGTCCGCCGCATGGGCCAGATACTGTGGCCATCACTGCGGGGTCCAAGATGCGAGACACTCTGAGACTCTCAGGGTCCAAGATGCGAGGGACTCAGTGGCACTGTCTCTGCCTTCATTGTACAATTCTTGTACAGGCAGCAAGCGGACCTGGCTTATGGACATCTGCACAACAACTGACAGTCATACACAATGCATCTGCCGCAGACGGTGGCCGTCCACCACGCACTGCGTGCTGCAAACAATGACAACAATTTTCAACATACAGCAACGGCAAGCACAGCACAGCTACATTGACTCTGCGATGTCTCATGACTGCTGTGCCATGACCGAGCTGACGCACCCCATTTAGCTCTAGGGGTTAGTTTAGGGTTTAGGACCTTAAACTCTAAAACCCCAAAGCTGCCGCACCCCATGTAGCTCAGTGGAGTTACACCAGTGCATGTAGCACAGTGAAGACTGCACGGATCCGCACAGTGAAGAGGCGCCCCTTTGTACAGTAACTAGTGGGAGGGGCAAGATTCGAATCTGTGTTTTCCCTGAATTTCAAGTGGTGTCACCTCTGCAACCCAAAATCTTGCCAGCCGTGACCTGGCAGCCTGCAACATTAGCATGAATGTTCATACGTTATTTGCATGCTGCCCAGGACAGTCAGCATGCACTCTGTCAGCGACATCTGTGCAGCTGCACCTGCATGGCATGGTCATGACTGCCACCAGGCTTGCGTACTGATGCAGGCTGAGAGGTTTAGGTGGGCCTGACTGAGGGATTGCAGCAGGTCACACTGCACTGCACATTTCATACAGTAAGGGTTACACCTGCAGCACCCCAGTTGATGTTGTGTGCCCAGGATTCTAAGTGATCTGCGAACATGTCATGCTGGCGCCACTGTCAGGTGTTCGCCCTCAGTTGTTGCTGTGGTGAGATGACTAGGTGACTGGCCACCAAGCCATGCTGCCATGCACAAGAACTGTCAAAGCAGCTGAGCAGGATTTGCTGCTCACAGACCTGACGGCCTTCACCGTCGTGAATTTCATCAACCGACGTCAAAGAGCATGCAGCTTCCGCGGCTGATGTATATATGTAAATTACGTATGCAAATACTACACCCAAGCAACCTTAGCAGCCCACCAGCATGGGCCACGGCAGGCACCTGCCATCGTCGGCGATGGGCTGCTGTCACCCGGCGTGAACGTGCCTGACCGCGAGCAAACGGGTGTCCAACAGTAAGAATTGGAATACGTATGCATCACTTCAGCCGATCTGGCTTGTCAGCCAAGCACCCTTAGCAGCATGTGCCATGGCACCGGCGGTCGACGGATGTCCACCTGCCCCCCAGCGCCAACTGCCGGTCCGAGCGCCAACCTGGCCTGTTCGCAGGCAGACTGGCATCAAACAGCAGCGTTTATGCTGCGGTATTTACTGGTGTGCACAGTCGGCCCTGCCGAGGCCGAAAAAATAAAACCATGTTCAACCGTATTGCACAAGACGTGAAAGTTAAATCTTGCAAACAAACACTGCCAGGCTTGCAGCATGATCTATCATGGTGGCCACAGCCATGGTGGCATCAACACGATGCTGCTTGAACCAAGAGCAGCCTGCACTGAGTGCTTGGCACCCCTGGTTTAGGGTTTAGGGTTTATTTACCCCAAACCCTAAACTGCGACAGCATGGTCTGCCAAGATACCAGGTTGGCAGGACAGCAGTTGCCTGGCAGCCGTCCCTGTGCAGCTGCCGCAGCTGCATGGGATGGCACAATGTTGATATGAGATACACGTGCCGCGCTGGCAGCTTGACCGCTTGCTGCATTCATCATGCGGCAATGTTGCTTGCTGCGATAGCGGAGCATGCTGCGTAATACTCTGTTTGGTGGAACAGAGGGGGGTGCATAGCAAAACAAACACCGTATGGACGTCACCACTGACGCCAGCATGCGCATGCACGAGCTGCATCTGCATGTCATGCACATACACAAGCGGCACCAGCGCCACAGGTTCCGCAGCTGCACTCAACGGAGTCAGTTGAACTGACTGAAGCAAGCTGTTGCCAACACGTGTCAATCGGCATGACACGTGTATAGCATGACAGCCATAATGCTGCACTTCACTCTCATTAGGGCTGCACGTGCCTGCAGCATGTATTCTGCTGAACAGCAACAGCAAGCACCAATTGCAGACAGACTTCAGACAACATTTCAGACAACACGTATTTCACAAGGTGCACACTGGCTGAACCTGACTGCAACAAACCTGGGGCAACAGACTGTCACAGTCTGTGCTGTGGCAGCATGTATCTCAAGCATACAGTACTATTGCATTCGTCCTAGTACTACCAATGTACTACCATGGGTAGAACCAAAGACAGTCTGATCCAAGTGTGAGGACCAAGGTAAGGGAGTAACAAGAATTAACGGCCAGTAGCAACAGCAGCTCACCCATACGTAACCCATGCACAGCATCACCAGTGAACCTCCCGGAGTTGAAGGTGGAACACTGAACAACCAGGACGAGGTGCTGCGGGCGTAGCAGACAGCTCTGTGCTGTAGATAAGGGAGTAGCTTGATCGGCAGACAGTAGTCCTGTCAAACCAACTTTGTAGCATACATAAGCGTCACAAGGTGACCACACAAATACATAAAGGCTGCACTGACAGCCCAGCACTCTCAGACGCTTTGTGTGATTGGATCAGTCATTGCCGCCGTTGCAGGCGGCAGTCCGCTCTCTCATCATGGCCACACCACACACCCATGCCCAACCGGTAAAAATCAAAGGCCACACCCCCTTGTGACAGACAACTCAAAACATGTGCACCGCAGGTACTGATCCCCCCCCCCCCTACACACACACAGAGCCTACTGAGTAGCCCTGGAAAAACCAAAAAAAAGTAGTGAACAGGATTCCAAACCAACTACCCCAGACAAACTATGAAAGGAACACCCCAACAGAGGGCGTTCCCCTGTCAGCTTTAAGAGCTCAGCTCAGCGATAGTGCTACCGAGCCATTCAACTGCAGCTTGACAGAATGACACAGCACAAAGTCCCTTTCGTCCCACACAGTTCATCATGAGTGGGGGATACCGCCCAGCCTGGTACGAACTTCGTCAGAGTCTGTTGGTCAGACATCCACTCCACTTACCAACACTGTTGTCACTGAAGGTGACCTTCCCTTCTCAGAAAAACGAGTCTTTCAAGCCTCAAGTTTCCCCCAAACCACCCTTAAAGGAAGCGGGTCAACATGGCACCTGATGTCAGTTTGAAAACCGCCTAACAAACACAAGCCAAAACATACATGCCACCCTTGCAACCCCACCCCGTCCGTTGCTTGACTGTGCAAAGTATTGCCGCATGGCGACGCACCGCCGCATTGCCACATACAGGGCTTGAAGCAGCCACTGGTGCAACCAGCCGCGGCGGCCATTAGGGACGATGGCGCCACATATTTGGAAGGCCTGAGTGAACATTCTGCCACTAGTTGAGCCACACAAGGGCTGCCCTGGCTCCCCTTGTGCCCTATCAGCACACCCTCTGCCTGACTCAACATCATGGCATGCCAGCACACGCACAGTATGTGCCGCCAATGCCATGCCGCTTGTGCCACAACATGCAGCGCTCAGCATGCCGCAGCCACTGAAGTCCTACGGCCCAAGATTCATTTAGCATGGTGCACAGTGCTCCTGGCTGCTAGGGGCGGCGCCCCCGAGTCTCACTGGAGTGACTACAGAACCAAATGCAGACTTGCTTGGCGCTTGACATACAACCTGCCTAACGATAAGCGCACTCGCCACGCACAAAACATTCAGCCACACTCCCGGCAACTGCCCTCTCTCAAGGGATTGTAGGAAGGATCTGACCTGCAGGTTCTGCTGGGACCCTGCTACATTGCGGTGCCTTCTGCAGTAGCCCAGATGGGGCGCGCCGCTTGCCCTGCCACATGCTGCTGCTGCATGCTGCTAGAGACTGCTTGCAAAGGATGGCAAGAGTCAAAAGAGAGCGTCAAAAGTGACACACGCACCAGCATTGTGCTTTCAAGGGGAAACCCAGGACAAACGAAGCTTCTGCTGATGGGTCTGAGACCGCGCTTCTAACCCCGAACAAGACAATCCAGTACAACCCAGCTGCCATCGTCAAAAAATAACACAAAAACCCAGCTTTCATCCTGTGCATGTCCACCATAGAGCGACAAACCACACTTCAAGGTTTGGCAGACCCTCTGTCTAAGCCAAACACAACCCTGCCAGTTTGGCTTGGACACACGGGGCCTGCCTTGGGCAACATGCACAGCTGGCCACAATGCAACCACGACAGCAAGGCTTGCACTCAAAGGGAAGTGCAGGCCATTGCCATTGACTGGCATCAGAACACCCCAACACCTACAGTATGCGGAAGCCTCAACGCAAGCTGTGGTGCGCCACTTCATGTGCCTGTGCCGCAGTGGCAGCAGCAGCAGCCCCCAACGCTGGTCCATCAAGAAGAGACATCTCATACAACTACGCAACCGCCCCAAGCCACCATTGATGCACTACCCACAGCAGGTCATATGCTATATGCCACCAGGTGACAGTTTCCTTCTGCAGTGGTGGCAGCAGCCTCGACCTGGGTCCGGTGCTGCTTCAAGAAAGACACAATTCATGCCACCACTGAACAGTGTGTCTGTGCCGCAGTGGCAGCAGCAGCCCCCAACGCTGGTCCATCAAAAAGAGACAGAGACATCTAATACAAAAATGCACACGCTGCAAGCCACCATTGGTGAACTTACCACAACTGTTGTGATGGCAACTTCCTTCTGCAGTGGTGGCAGCAGCCTTTGCTCCGGTGCTGCTATAAGAATGAGACAATTCATGCCACCACTGAACAGTGTGTCTGTGCCGCAGTGGCAGCAGCAGCCCCCAACGCTGGTCCATCAAAAAGAGACAGAGACATCTAATACAAAAATGCACACGCTGCAAGCCACCATTGGTGAACTACCCACAACTGTTGTGATGGCAACTTCCTTCTGCAGTGGTGGCAGCAGCCTTTGCTCCGGCGCTGCTGTAAAAATGAGACAAGTCATGCCACCACCGAACATTGATCCCAATCATACAACAGGCGGCTAGATGTAGATGACTGGGCTGCCGTGGCCTGAGGTGGTCATTGCCACACTGAAATCATTGCCCTGACACCAATATGTCCACACTAAGGCTCGCCACAACAGACATCGATACGCATGCGATACACACCCTTTCAGAAGGGACCCTCCAAGTCTGACAAATACCAAAAAGGCAGCAACCCTCCACAACCAACAGCATTCCGGATGTCACAACGGTCAACAGCCCATTCATCATGACTGTCAGCTGCCCTTTTGACTTGCTGCTTGCGACCCATATGGCATCCCTCACCCATCACACACATTCAGCCACCATGTTGGCCCAGACAGCCTGACTTCACAATATATTGCACAACCGTTGGTATCTTATGGTGGTAACCATTACCATGCCCATGCCCTGAGAAAGCATACCATGCTTTTCGGCAACTACTGTGCAGTTGCAGCCTGATACACCAAACCATTTAGTCCTGATAACCCGCAGCCTGCTTTGGGGCACAATCATGAGGCAACACCCACGCATGGCTCCGGCAAGTTGCAAGCGTCAGAACATCCCAAACTGCCATGCCCTCTCCTGCAAACAAGGCCCTTGTTGGTCTGGGACCAACGCGCTCCACATAGCTCATAAGGTGCCCACAACAAACCAGAACAGCCCGCTCAAACACAACGCATGGGCCCAACACTTGCTGAACAGGTAAACTACCTCGGACCCTGTGACACGCTGCTCAGTTTCTTCAGCGGCACCCACAGGCTGACACCAGCGCCTACAAGCTGCACACACTCTTGCCCTGGGTTGAACTGCACACGCCAGGCAGAGTGGGAACTGGGGCGCCTGTAACCAACTGCATGTTGGCTTCCCGAAAGAAACAAGACGTATGCGCACACAACTGCCAACCTTCTTCAACAAACTACACAACCATTCTGGTCACTTCCCTCTGCCACCATCGGCACCCATCACTGAGCCTGCACGGCCCACTGGGCGGCCTGTACAGTAGTACTGAAGTTCTGCAGCAGCAGCCGTGTCTCCCCAACCAAACTAGAGCAGGCGCCTGGCTCACCCTGCTTGCAAGCCTTCAACATCGGCGATTGCCCAGACACAAACACACTGGCATTCAGGACTGCACCTGGCGGCTGATGCCGCCATTCATAGCATGCGCTCTGGCCCTAATACGGGCACCGTTGGAGGGCATGCAACACATGCGTCTTGCGTCCATATTCATGCAGAGTCGAGTCCTCACACAAATCTCAAACATCCAGCGAACCACATTGGCCGCCAGTAAACACCCACACATGCGCATGCACCACGACAACATGCACTGCACCGGTGCTGCTGCCGGCGGCAGCAGGGGATGTCAAAGTGTGTGCCTGGCAGGTGCCACAGTCAACAAAAGGTGCACATGCAGCGCCAGCAAAGCCTGTGAGATTGCGACTACAGCACCTGGCAGCCTGCAGCAGCCGCTGCTTGTGGCACAAGGAACACCCGACACAAGCGGCGAACTCTTTCACACGTATGTGCAGCACCATGAAGTATTTGAAACAGCTCCCAAGACCTCTGTGCTCACAGGACAACAACACCAGCTGGTCCCCCAGCATGTCCGCGCACTGCATCAAACTAACAACAGCATCGCCACCGCTTTGTACCCTTGTTGGTTGATAGGCAGGCAACAACATCAACAACAACCAGCCCCGCGCATCACAAGGCTTGCGCAGGGTGCCGTGCACAGTATTGCCCCATAGGTGGGCCGCCCATGTGCGACACTAGCTTGCAGGGAGGCGCCACCCGCCACACCAACCATTGCCACACCAACAGTGTTGGCCTTACGGCAGCACCTTGCTGGTGACCAAGGCAGTGCATACTTGAACCTTGGTTCCCTGCTGCCCGCATGGCATATGGCCGTTTCGCAGGGACACTATCGCACTGCAAAGTCTACGATTAGTCTTCCAGACATGCTCTTCTCAAAACACAACCACAAACGGTGTGCGGCACACATGTGACACTGTTCACGTCCAAGAGGGGCCCTCCTGGATCCTTACACATGCTGTCTCCACACATACACACATTCAAACAAGGCCATAGCCCCCCTACACTTGTTCTTCAAGACTGGGGGGCCTCACCCAATGTTGTTGTGCCAAACGTACAGACACAAACACAACAGATCAACAGCAGCTGCTGATGCAGTCCCGGACAGTGACTGGCCTTGGCCTTGGCTGGTACTAGCCAATAGGCTAGCTGCCTCAGCACTGGCGCAAAAGGAACTGGCGCACATCACAACGCCGCTCCCTGACTATGTGTGTAAATAGTCACTAATGAGCCGCTCAGTGACTGGTCAGCCTGTGCCAGGCACATTTAGTGTACTGGTGACCAGTACCACCAGTGAACCCACTACCTGGCAGTACAACAGCTGCAAACAAGCTCTGCCTGCGTGGGTCCTGTCATGCTGACTTCACTGCAAGTGCCACAGCGGCACACCCGCACCCACCCACACACACACGCACATGTATCCTATGCGCATATGTCCCCTCACTCACAGGTGCTGCCGCACTCGCTGCATTGCGATGCAGCTGCAGCAGCAAGGAGCGCCTGGTCGGCACCCCAGGCACCCTGCCGCTGCTGCACATAGAGCATCGGGTGCATGCCTATGGGAGCCTCTGTCACTGCTGCTGCTGCTGCTGCTGGCAGGCTTGCACAGCCCAGGTGACGCATCAATGCTGTGCTGGCATGTGCTGCGCTGTGCTGTCCTGAGGCATGACTCCCAATGGGCTGCCTATCCTGCTGCTGCTGGGAAGGTGGCCAGGCACTGTGTAGGGGGCTGAGGTTGAACGGTGTCAGCTGCCCTGCACCACCTGTAGATGAGACTGCAGGCGTTGCAGCTGCTGCAGCTGCTGCCGCATGCATGCTGCCGAGGTGGCCGGCCTGAGAGGCCAGCACAGACAGCTGCGGCAGCAGGTGCTGCAGGGCGGCTGTGATGGTGAAGTGTTGGCCTGCTGCTGCTGCCTCTGCAGCTGCATGAGTGACCTGCTGCTTCAGCTGATGGCTGAGGGCAGAGGACACCTCAGCAGGCACGTGTTGCGCTATGTGGCGCAGCAGCAGCTGCGCGGCAGCAGCAGCAAATGACAGGGGTAGCTCAGTGGTAGAGCATCCGGTTACACTCTGGAAGGTCGTGGGTTCGTCTCCCACCCCCCTCGCCTGGCCGTAGTGGGGCACCAGCCCTGTGTGGCGGGGTGGCAGCCCCCACATGGAGCCACTACCAAGTGTGTCAGGCAAGCGCGAAGCTGGTACCGGGGACCCATATGCTCGGGTAGGAACGCGTGCGCCCACTCCAAACACACTAGTGCCTTCGGCGCCGAGATGTGTGGGGTTGGTGTTCCTATAGGTGATGGCTTCAGAGGAAGCCGACTGCACCTGGGACTATTCCTATTCCTATTCCTAAATGCTACCACAGGGGCCTCTGCCTCGCCTGCCACAGGCTTCGGGCCCGTCTCTTGGAACCCATGCTCTGCTGGCTGGCTGCTGCCCTGGTTGGGGCTCGAGTAGTCGCATGTCTGCCAGACATCCGGGATGTGGCTGTGGCAGGCATCTGCCATGAAGTAATCTGTGGCTGAAATGGGGCTGACTGCTGATGCAACTGCCAATTCTGTCGCCAGGGCCTGGGACAGCAGGGTCTTGGGCCACTCTGCAGCGCAGACACTACCAGCAGTCAGCAGATTGCGTGCAATATAACCTGCACAGTGTTCTGGGGGCTTCTCGAGACAGTTTCAGAGCCGATGCACTGCGTCGGGGGCCGCAGCTTTGCACCGGCAGAGCATTGAGCCCGGGACGACTGCCTTGGGGATGCAATTGCCGATCGCAACCAAAGGGCAGAGTCATGGGTGGCACACTGGCATGTAGGCAACGATTGCGAACACGTGAATTTGGGCTTCCTCACCGTAAGCAAGCGCCGTCGACGTCGTATGGTTGCTATGGCTTTGCTAAGTTTGAGACTTGTAAGAACCGTGGAGAGAAGCGGCGTATGGCGTGGCTCCGCGCGGGCCTCGGCGGTTGCAAAGGTGACAGCTAAAAAGCGTGTAGGCGCCTCACTCACGAATAAGACCTGTAGCCAGAATCGCCTTCAAAGGTGCACTTTGCAGGATAATGGATGCTGGGAAATGAAACTTTGTCGCTATCGTGTAACAGAAGCGCTAGGAAGTTGTGCGGCACATTACCCAGAGCAGCTCAAGTCGTGGGTGGAAAAGCGCTACGACATTTAGGAATGTCAAATCGCGACGTTGTGTGCTGCGACGCGTGCAGGTTTGCCGATGCGACGCCCTATGTTTAGCGTCATCAGGCAACCGTCGCCGGATAACCGTCGGTACAACGCCTCGCCCTCCTGATGCTCGACTTTGACACGACACTGTGGCACTGACCTGAACATGTAGAACAGACGTTAGCACGCATAGCGAGAAGTCATACTGCGCTCGACAAAGTTCAGGTAAGTCCTAGCCACGTATGGTCATTTCGCTGTACAAGCGCTTATTGAATGCGCTTATGGTTGCAAATGTTCTCAACAGTAAAAGGAATCAATCTTCAAACCGCCCTCACCTGCTTCGTAGTCTTCGAAGCCTCTCCGGAAGCCATACGCGTAATATTGCCCTGGAAGCTTTTGCACGTCGTATCTCACGCAGCATTGTGTCTCACTATGCTTTTTGCGCTGCAGGGTGGTGCATGATGCTGCCTCAAGCCTTGACGACAGGAATGCACCAGCAATCGCCCAAGCAGTTGCATCCTTTCCAGCCGGACTGCCCAGCACCACAGGCCTGCAAGGGCCTAACCAGCATGTGTCAACACCAGACAGCTTTTGCAGGCCAGGGCTCGCTCTCACAGGCAGGCAACGCAGAAGCACCTGTGATCGCCTTTGCTGCTGCAGTAGCACAGCAGCTGCTGCTCCACATAGCACAACACGTCCCTGCCGAGGTGTCCTCTGCCCTCAGCCATCAGCTGAAGCAGCAGGTCACCCTTGCAGCCGCAGAGGCAGCAGCAGCAGGCCGGCCCTTCAACAGCACAGCTGTCCTGCAGCACCTGCTGCCGCAGCTGTCTGTGCTGGCCTCTCAAGTCAGCCATCACAGCAGCATGCTCGCTGCGGCAGCAGCAGCAGCCGCAATGCCTGCTGCCTCTTCCACAGGCGGTGCAGGGCAGCTGACACGCTTCAACCTCAGCCCCCAGCTGCACAACCCTCGCTCCCAGCAGCACCAGCAGCAGCACTGCGGCGGTCCCCTCAGGGACAGCAGGGATGAGTCAGCACATGTCAGCACAGCGCTGATGTCATCGGGGTGTGCTGACCTACCTTCCCTCCTGGCAGGCATGCACTCGCTGCTGCAACAGCAGCAAGGGGCCTGGAGTGCGCAGCTGGTGCCCAGTGCTGTAGAAGCGCCTTGGGCCGCTGTTGACGCACCGCAATGCAGCGAGTGCGGCAGCACCTGTGATTGATGGACCCCATCGCACGGCAAGAGGGTGGGTGTGGTGTCATTTGTGTGTCGAATAACATATGAACATGGCGCAGACAGGCAGAGAGCTCGCAGCGTGTGTGTACTACTATCGCTACTACATTGTGTGTGCACTCTCATCATTAGTACATTGTGTGTGTACTATCATCACTACTACAGTGTGTGTGCACTCTTGTCATTACTACAGCGTGTGTGTGCTGAGTATGTAGCCAATGGGTGAGTGTGAGCAGTCACTTGCTGACCCATGATGGGCATTGAGTGACATTCTACACAAGCAGGAGCTGCGAGACTGTCGGTTGGACAGGTGTTGCGAAAGTTTCCCACTACAGAGCAGATGCAGCCAGTGGCCAGGCAGTCAAGCAGTCCTTCTGCTCTACCTTTTACGTAGGCTCCTGCGCTGCCCCTGCAGCTGCCTTGTTTGCTGTACGTACAGCAGGTATACTTGCCACATCATTGAAAGCATTGTGAGTACGTAGTGTTCTGCGCAGGGGTGGTTATCACCCAGTGTGTGGTGAGACTCAGACATACCGTATGTGTGTGCCTGTGTGGCTGTTGGAGTGCGTGTGTCCGGCATGTGGCACTTAGCACAGGCGTTGTTCGGCACGTGGTGCATGGTGTGGAAGAGTGTGTGTGTGTAGGAGAGCAACATGCTCTATGTTTGCCGCCTTAAAACATAATGCTGGGCCTTGTGTGTGTGGCTTCTTTGCAGCACTGCTGCAAGCTGGTCAGTTGTTTCTTCTCTGGCTGGTGCAGTGCAGTTTCAGGAGGATCACTTGAGGCTGCAGTCTGCAATGCAGTGCGGTCACCGCCACGGTGGCACAGAGCAACCTTGATTTGTATTTGTGGTTTATGATGCCTTGGCAAGTCGTTCGGGTCACCGGTGTACACCTGTGTTGACCCAAGCGCAAAGCGGGTCTTCTCATTGAGTAGCAGTGCTCCCCTGCCAAGCAATGTGGGTGCCAGGTGTGCATTGCTGCAGTGCTCAGCAGTGCTGTTCGCACGATTGCAGGACAGGGAGTATCCTGCAGGGCCGACGCAGCAAGATGGTCATGCTCTTGTTTGACACATCAGTCTGGCGGCAGTTGTTGTCGTTGTGGCTTCCCCATGCAGCACATTTTGAATTTGCAGCTGCCTGGGGCCCTGGGGCTGTGTGTATGAGAAATGGTGCTGCATTTTGTGTTGGGTTGGTGCTTGTGCAAGTGCTGGCAGCTTTTACCATGACCGTCACGGTGCTTGAATTTTGTTTCCTAACGTGGCACAGCTGCCAGCAGTGCATGTTGAGCAGTGCTGCAGACACATCTGGCAGGTCTTGACTGAAGCTGGTCTTGAATTGAAGGTGATGGCATCACCCGAAGGCTTCGGGACTTGCGGGACGTTTGGGACGCTGCAACGACAGCAGCTCAGGCATGCATTATGTACAGATCATCGGGGGTGCAAGTGCAGTGTGGTGGGCTTGTCAGTCACTGTCAGTGAATCTTTTGACAGTGTGCATATTGATGTTTTGAGGCAGCATGCGTGAGGCTGAATGTGGCACGCTTTGCGAAGGATCAACAAATGTATTAGGACGAGGGTGTTGCGCGTGGTGTGTGCTGTGCTGTGTGGTTTGAAGTTGTGCACTGAGCTGCTGTGAGTGCATCTCTGGCAGGTTGTGTGGGTGTGTTGGTGAGTGCTATTATGTGGGAATATGCGCATGCGCTGTGAGAATCATATGGGCTATCGCACTCCCTACACTCACGTGCATGCTGTTCTTGGGTGCCTGTCATAATTGCGGTGCCGCTTGCGTCAATAAGTTGGCCAGGCTTGGCAGTCACTGTGTCCTTGGCCGACCAGCACACCCAAGTTTGGTCAGCATCCAACTACATTTTATGGTTGGTACTCCTGTGGTGTTTTCCTGTATGTTTCAGGGCAGCCGTCGCCTTCAGGGTTTTTTTTCGGAAACAGCACGGGAGTCCCCTGGGTCTATCACCCCCACCCCCCACCCTCCCTGCCCCTGCTCATGTCGGGGTTTGACACCACATCTTGCATCTACCGCCCCTTCTGGTTTTGTATCCTCCTTCCCTCAGCCTTACTGTGCAGTACTGAAGCATGATGTGTTGTGTGTCAGGGGAGCTGTGTCGAGGTCGATTGGCAAGCAGGGAGTTTGTACCTGCAAGCTGCACAGTGCATTGCAGCACCGGCAGCAGGGCATGCGTCCATGGTTGGTCTGGCTTGCGCATGGCGGGGTTGGCAAGCAGCACACGTTTGTGTGAAAGCAGCAGCCGCTATCGATGCAGCGTGCACACTGCACATGGTTTTTGGGGCGATGTTGTTTCTGGCGATTCGGACGGTGTTTTGCATACTGTGCTGCACAGGCGCCTGGGCTGTTCAGCGCAGCACAAACCATTACGTAGTATACTACAGGAGCGCCAGACCTTTCAGACAGGTTGCAGAACCTGGCGGCAGGTCCTGCACAGCCAGCTTTATTGGCAGCAGTATGTGTGGCCTGTTGAAGAAGATCCGTCGTTGCATGCGTTGATGCTTTGCTCCTGTTTTCGGCCCCTCACACCATGCCCTACCTGGTGTGTGCAGTACAACCCAGGGACGGAGTGTGTGCTTCAGCGCAGCCAGGGTACGCAGCTTGTAGGCACTGGTGTTAGCCAGTGTGGCCAGCAGCCAAGATGCTCCAGTCACTATCGCAGCAGCTGTCTCATGCCATGCATGCTCAGGGCCCCCGGGCAGTGCCTCAGGTCGTACCGTAGGTTGCTGTGTGCCGCAGTTGAGCTGACTGGGCGCGTGTGTCCTATTGTCAGGCAGGATCTCAGGCTTGAGGGCAATTTTTTGCCCATACCTTATGTGTTACATTGTATAGCTGTGTGCCGCATGTTGAGCTGTGCGCGAGGGTGGAGTGACACTGCCAGTGCCAGTGCGCTGTGCCGGCACAGCAGGATGACTAAGCGGGATGTTTGACTTTGGCAGTGGTGCTTGGGGTTTGCAGCATGAACGTGCGGCAGGTGCATCTCATAAAGTGCACTTGTTGGGGTCTGCATTGCAAAGAGGTGCATGCAAGCAGCGGCCGTCCCCTTGCTTCACAGCCTGACTGAAGTTCAACTGAGTCAACCTGTGTTCATCAATACATGCTTCAGATTTGGCAATGTGGGGCTTTTCCACAATGGGTTTGTGTTTCGCGGAGGGTGTGGGTTCTCTTGTGTGGACCCACGGGCATCATTACGTTATCATTACGACAGTATGGTTGGAACCATGCCTGCCTTGGGGAGTGTGCCTTGTCTCACAAGCTGTGGGTTGACGAGTTGCTGACAGTTTTGCCACAAGGTTGCTCACACCCAGTGGACACACGGTGTGTCGGAACTGAGGGGGAGGGATTTGTCACCGTGACGACCGTGACTTGAAGTGGATGCTTCAACCACTGGGCGGCTGCATGCTTGTTTTGACTGACTGACTGCACTTGCGGTGGGCTTACACACTGCCGTATCAGGTGCACTTGCTATGAATGTGTTTCATGTGTTGCGTCAATCGCCAGAGGTCCTTTCGTTTGGTTTTTCAAGCTACCCCCCGCTGCAGCCTTGTGTCACATCTGTCTTGTGCATGTTTTGGTTTGTGTATGTTGGGTTCGCACCAGGGGACACAGATGATCCTTCCAGCTTCACCAGTGGGGTTGGCGTTGGGCCCCTGCAGGGGTGTGTGAGCAGGCAGCAAGCTCCTTTTTGTGCACGGCGGCTGAGGTCATCAAAGTTTGCAGGACTCTTCTTCTTTCTATTTCTAGTGTGTTGCAATCGACACTGCCGACATGGCCTGTAGTGAACTGCAGGACAACTGCCAGCACGCGGCGTCAGCATCTAATGAGTCACAACTCCACAAGAGTTTTTGTTTGTGCCACGATTGCTTGGGGTGGGGTCATTCCAGATGGTCCTTGCAGGAACTGAGCTGAGCTTTAGTGGAGGACCCAAGTTTGAATGCTTGTTGACCACCGAGCTGCCAATTCAGCCCGGGGCCAGCTGCTCTTTGATTGGAAATGCATGCCTTGGCGCTGGTGGTGTCTGCATGATTTCACTTTCTCTTTTCTTTTTCCAAGATTTGACTCAAGGGAGGCCCCTGCTGCCCCTGCCAGGAGGACTGAGTGCTTCTTGGGTTTGTACACTGCACTCCCAGTCAACAATGTTGCAGCCCGTAGGCTGCAGAGTCAATGTTCCAGAGGCAGTGACACTCGGCTCCAGCAAGCTTCAGTAAAGGTGTGAGAGTTTTGATTGTTTGACGTAGTTGCCCAGTGCGCCACGCAATGCTTGGCTCTTCTCCCAAGTGTTTGGCAGGCTCAGCATTTATCTTGTTTCCTTGATATTATCCTCATGGCGTGCCTGCCCTACTAGGACTCCTTGTAGTATCTTGCCCGACAGTGCAGGCACGCGTGTTGCTTTTTTGTGCTCAGCAGCTTTGCAAGCCGTCTCTGGCTAGCTGCTGTAGCAAGTAGCAGCGCAAGCAGAGCGCCCCATCTGGGCTGGTGAGGTTGCTGGAAAGTATGCCAGCTGTCACCCTGTGCCTGATGAAAAGGCAGCTGATCATGCTGACCTTGCTGATCTGTCCAGCACCGTGCGCAGTGCGCTCAAGCCGCACTGCGGCACGGTACGCAAAGATCATCTTTGCAGGCTGCAGTGCCCCCCACTGAGGCGTTTGGGGTAGCCAAGAGCATTGTGGCGCTGCTTGAATCTTGGTGCGGCTGAGCAATGCTTGCTTCTTTCACATAGTAGCATGCTCGTGAGAGTTGATTTGTACCACACGTGCCATGTGCCCTGTTTTGGGGACATGTCACTGGCTTGGGTAGGGGACCGCCTAACGGTCAACAAGTCGTTGCGTCTCTGGTTCACATGCGCTGTGCTTTGGGATGTGCAACCAAGGCGCCAGCTGCCATGGGGTGGCGTCCTCAGTGGGCTTCTTCCTGCACCTCGTGCAGCGATGTTTGAGCATGGGCTGTTGCAGTGCTTGTGGCGGGACTGCCTTCCAGTTGGCAGCACCTGACAAGGCGGCTACCTTCGGGGGCTGGAGGAAGGTCGCAACCCGGCGTGTACGCCTCCACACTTGAGATGTCAAGCTCCTGCAGGTGCGGCAGCTGCTAGTTGGCAGCACACCGCACGGTGACCGTGCCTGTGCTTATATGCATCAGTGGGCACGCCTTGTGTATGTGAATGTTGTGCATGTGTTGCCCACACAGTGTAGTACATGCATGGGATCTTTTTTGTGTTGTTGTTTGCTACACAATACTGCGCAGCTGAGGTGACGCGGGTCACATGGCATGGCAAGAGCCACCTTTGTGCTGTGTGACAGTAAGGCTGCCCTCTTTGCAAGAGGTGTGGCAGGTCATGTCACTGTGTGTGCTTTGCTGTTGGGTGCTGCATGTATTGTTGGGCTGACTGCCTGGCAATGGTGGTGCAGGCAGCTGGCCATTCAAGTCTCCAGCCGCTTCAGATGACTCATCTGCACTCTTTGCTGAGTTTGAATGCGTCATCTGCCATCGCCGTGTCATATTTATGACTCGTATTTATATGGTCTCATAAGACACGGCGTCTTGCTTATCTGTCTTTGCTACTTATGGGTGTGTTGATGTGGGTGTGTTGCCAAGCTGGGGCAGTGCAGGTGAAAATTGTATGCCGCAGTGCACAGTGCACATGAGCTCCAGCTTTCCTTTACTACCATGCTTTCTCAGTCAGATGCAGAGTGCCACTGCCCCAGTGGCTCAGGTAGTCCGGGGCAGACATTATGTAGGGTGTGGTCACTTTGTGATGCTTATGTATGCTACCAGTTCCATCACAACATGGGTCGTCCTTTTTTTAGTGTTGAACTGGTACCGTCGCTTACTTCTATCACGCTTTCAGAAGGCTGCTGTGCTATGAGGTCTCGTTGCTGCTCCCGTTGCTCTAAGTACAGACCGCTCTTGTGTGTGTCGGCATGGGTTGTGCTGCTTGTGCTCAACTTGAGCCGCTCATGCAGTGCATGTGGCATCATGTAGTGCCTGCCACACACACTGTTGTTGCTGTGAGTAAAGCTCTGCTATTCCCTTATGCTATTTTACTGCCAGCCTGGCAGCTTACGGCAGCTACGTATTGGCACTGAACGTAATCGTTTGTGCCAAACTGCCTGGGGCCTGATGATCGGCCAACTTGCGCCGTGAAGGCAGTCTTGAACTTGCTTCAGCCAGTTTGCTGCACATTTTCAAGTTGTGAGCGTTTTGTCTGGCGGGTCAACAGCACTTGCTGTTGCCGTGTCTGACAGTAAACTTCAGCTGCAGCCCTCAGGGCTTGCAAAACGTTGTAAGAAGGGTGTTCCTTCAAGGTTGCAAGCTACCAGCCTGGGTGTCCGCAATGGCTGACATGCTTTGAGCCACGTCATGAATGGTGCTTATGTTTGCATTGAGAGGCTTTGGCTTGAGGTTGGTTGTGCTAATTGGTTGTGCTAATTGCTCAGGCATAGTCAGTTTTTGTACTCAAGCAAGTGCCACTTGAGCGTGCTTAGTAAGATTCTCCTTCTGCATGCCTGTTGTGCTGGGTATGTTGGTTGTGCAACCAATTGTATGGTCATGCATGCATGTGTGACAGGTGTTTCGCCACAGCAATGTCGTCGTTGCAGGAGATGGTGCAGTTGCTTAGGTGCTTTGCTTGTCTCAAAGTCGACAGCCTGTCATGGGCCTTCATCATGGCATGATGTGCATTTCAAAGCAGCCTGCTGTACATCAAGTTGCCTGTAACTATGCGCTGAGATGCCTTACAGCTAGTTTGAGTTGCAACACTATTTCTGTTGCTTGTCTGTACAGTTGGGTCGGGTATCTGCTCTTCTCCGTTCTGAAGGTGGTCTGGGGGTTTGCTCACGGGAAAAAAAACAGCCTGATTAGCCAACATCTGTGCCTGGCAAGCCTGCCATATGGGTGCCTTTGCTACTGAGCATGGCCGGCAAAGGGAGCCCTTTCCCAAGAATCACACTGACGGCATCATGGAAGTACCACATATTGAACTGGCCTGTCACATGCTTCACACACAGCTTCACACACAGCTTCACACACAGCTCACGTGCAAGTTGCAGCAGGTGCCTGAAAAAGATGCAGCACCATGCTCAGGTTCTGGAACCTACAAACCAGGACGGGATCCAGCAGTCTGTAAGCAAGGTTGAGCTGGACCCTTGCAAAGGCAGCCAGGCAAGTGCTGTCCGACAAACAATGCAGTGGATGCCAATGCAGCAATCCCTTGTTTGAAAAGGACGACAAATGCACTGCCATACCATAACGGGAGCTGGGGTGACGACGTTGACAAGCAGCACCAAACGCCCGTCACAGAACAGTATTGACATCCCCAGCACAAGACCTGTCTGGCTGACGAATATCACAAGCTGCCGCATATGTCTGCGATATCAAACATGCGTCACTACAGATACATGCGACCCAGTGACAGCCACAACCGCTGCATTCAATCCGCACCCCTCACTACCTACTTGCGCACAAAGTTCGCCCCACACCCCAGCATATCCCCAAACCACCCTGCCTTGCCATCCGCCCCACCTCCGGCACCCCCCTTGCTCCCCCCGCCACCCCCAAACGTGACCGGATCCGCCACCATTTGAATCTGCCAGCCCAGATCCTTCACCTGCCTCTCTGACTCTGCCAACCGCTTCCTCAAGTTATCAACCTCCGCCTCTGCTGCCGCAGCCCTCCGAGTTTGCACGGCCGCTGCTAGCCTCGCCTCCTCTGCCCTGTTCATGAGAGCCTCTAGCTCCGCTGCTGCTATGACTGTATTACCGCTGCTGCCGCCGTCCCCTGCTGCTGTATTGTCATCGTCACCCCCATCACTACTACTAGCCACACGACCTGCGGCTTGGCTTGCGGCCCCTGTGCTGCTGCGGCGGGCGGTGGTGTCGACGTCGACCGGGGTGTCGACGTGGGTGTCGATATCCTTTGCGCGTGCCTCTGCTGCTTCAGCAAGCGCTAGGGTGAGCTCGATCTTGGATTGCTCGGCAGCTGCTGCACGCTCCTGCGCTTTAGCTGCTGCCGCCTGAGCCTGCAAACAAGTAAGCATGGGGTGACGCGATGCACAGGCTGTAAAGGTCGGACACACACAACCGGGTGCTGAAGCAGCCCCTGACTGCTGGCTCATTGAACCCTAGTGTACGGCACTGCATTCAACACACACCTATCCCTGCATCAGCATCTCTTGCTGACTGCATTCGGTTCCTGCTGCTGCACCTCCTGCACCACTAGGGGTTGCGCAAGGCGCCGGGGTCAACCTCTTGCCAGCGGCACCTGCGACCTACAGGTATTGCTCAAGTCACAAGACCCGCTAGAAATGCTTGCATGTGAATCGCATGTACTCCATGTGTTCAACGCACCTGCTGCGCCTGCTGCTGTGCCGCTGCCACCTGGCGCCGTGCCTCCTCTTCCCTGGCCGCCACCGCCGCCTCCACCATGCGCTCAAGGTCAGCGGTGCGTGACGTCTCGTCTGCAGCGGTGGCGGCCTGGCTGGCCCGCTCAGCCTGCAGCTCAGCCTCAAGGGTGGCCACACGCGCGGCTGACGTGGCTGCTACCTGGACCTGCAGAAAATGAGTGAGATGTGCGTGTGTGATTGAGTGATTGAGTGAGTGAGTGAGTGAGTGAGTGGTAAAGCAGCTCATTGAGAATACTGGGTGGCCACACACGCAGCTGACGTGGCGCTACCTGGACCTGCAGAGAAGGAGTGAGATGTGAGTGAGTGAGTGAGTGAATGAGGGTCGGTGAGACTCCAGGGTGGCCACACGCACGGCTGACGTGGCGGCTACCTGGACCTGCAGACAAGGAGTGAGATGTGAGTGTGTGATTGAGTGATTGAGTGAGTGGTGAATGAGGGGTGAGTGGGACTCCTGGGTGGCCATACACACGACTGATGTGGCTGCTACTTGGCCCTGTTTTGAAAGGAGTGAGTGAGTAACTGTTTGTGAATGAATGAGGGTCATTGAGCATACTGGAGAGTGGTAAGCTGTGTGATTGAGCAATCTCCACTGGAGGCTGCCTTGAGGGTCGCCACACGCGCAGCTGTTGTATCTGCAAGGTAGTGAGTTAGTGAGAATGTAATAGAGTGACTGACCATAAAGTGCAAGTACATTGAGTACACGTACAGGTCAAGTACAGCACAAGCAACATAACAACTGCACATGGGCAGCATGGTCACTTAGAGTACCCCAGCCTGTCTCTCCTCACCTGGCTAGTCAGTTGCTCCTCCAGCCGCGTCAGACTGGCCTGCGCCTCCCCCAGCTGGTGCTGCAGCTCAGCCACCTCACGCTGCAGGCTGACAGCAGCCGCCTCCGCAGCAGACCTGGCCCCAGCAGCGGCTGCAGCTGCCTCCTGCACACCACCACCACCACCACCAGGACAGCACGGCAAGGCACCAGGCAACATGAGCAAGTAGTGAGAAACAGCACGTAAAAATGTGGGAGAGGACCACTGCTGGACCAAGTGGGGGTGCATCGACCAGGACCCGACCAAGCAGAACAAGGGCTGTTTGATCGCCCGCATACCAGACCCAAGAGATTAGGTGTGTCGAGTAACGGGCGCTATGGCCACGCTCATGAGCCCTGGCCTCACTGGCTTGTGCTGGGGTTGGGACCTTATCCCATACCTGTACTGCACTGCACTGTACTGCACTGTACTGAAGTGTACTGCACTGTTCTACGTCATCCACCAACCTGTGCTGACAGAACCTGGGCCTGCACCGCCTCCAGCTCCTCCCGCAGCGCAGCCTCCTTGTCCTTGTAGGACTTGTTGAGCGCAACAAACCTGCGCAACGACAAACCACTTTTTCAACAGTTGCACCCAGCACATGAGACCACACAAAGATGTACTGATGTAGGATATGGGGTTTGCTTTGAGGTTTACTGTGTTGACGGGGTGATACTGTGCAGCGTGGACTTGGCAAGCCACTAACCTGCAAAATCATGACCATGTTTTGGCTGAACATCTAGCAAGCCAACACTGACCGCATTTCCTGCACACGTGATTGATGTGCTACCGTGCAGTTCAGAGCTACCCAGTGTGTACACACCTGCGAGCCTTCTCAGCAGCTTCTGTCTTCACTCGCTCAGCCGCCGCCGTGGCAGCAGCAGCGCTGGCAGCCGCCGCAGCCGCCGCCTCCTGTGCAGCATTCCGCTCCGCTGCTGCTGCCGCTGCCGACTGCTGCGCAGCAGACAGCTGCTCATGCAGCGCTGTGAGCTCAGCCTGTGCTGCACCTGCTGCTGCTTCATGGTTTGATGCTGCTGCCAGCTGCGCACGGGCCTCAGACAGCTGCTGCCGCAGCTGCTCTGCTACCAACTCCATTTCTGCTGTGACTGCTTCCTTAGCTTCGGCAACAGCAGCAGCAACAGATGCGGCCGCCTCTGCAGCGGCAGACTGCTGCACGGCTGCAAGCTTGCTGGCCGTTTGGGCTGCAGACTCCTGCTGCTGGCGCTGCTGCTCCTGCTCGAGTGCAATGATCCTGTCCTGCGCGGCTTGCAGGGCAGCACCAGTGGCTTCCAGTTGCTGCTGCACAGATTGGTGTGCCTCCTCTGCTGCTGTAAGTGCTGCCTGGGTGCTGGCATGCTGCTGCTGCAGCTGTGTGAGCTCGGAGGCGGCCTGCTGGGCGGCAGTGTTGGCTGCAGCTGCGCGTGCCTCTGCCTGTGCGGCTGCTGCAGTTGCTTCCTGGACCTTGGCAGCAGCCTGGGAGGGGAGTAGCAGCGGCCATTTGCACCAGCAGCAGAGACAGCAGCAGCAGCAGCAGCAGCAGCAGCAGCAAAACAACGTCAGCATAAGTAAACAGCTGTTATCAGAAAATGCAGTTGAATTGACTGCAAAGCAGACCAGATGGGACTACCGACACATAGCTAGGTGCTCAACCACCATACTGACTTGAAGGGTTGTGCTGTTGGTGGCAAAAGCCGCAGCTGATGCTGGCAACATAGCGGATGTAGTGTAGGGGCTGGGGGTGTAATGGATGTAGTGTCATATTAGTACCCTGCAACAGCCGCCCATCAAACGTCGCTGCACAGCACTGCAGCTTGAAAATCAGTGCGGCGCAAGTTCTGGCTCCAAAGCAGCAGCATATCGTGCTGTTGATCCCTTGAAAAGAAAAATGTAAGACAAGTGAGTACACAGCAAACCACTCACCAGTGCAACTTCTGCCGAGGAGCCGTCCCTCAAGGCAGCTAGCTCTGCCGCCCTGCCAGCCGCCTGCTGCTCCTGCTGCTGCCTGGCATGCTCCAACTGTCGCTGCAGCTCCTGCAGCTGCGCCTCCAGCCCCTCCTGTGTGTTGCGCTGCTGCGCTGCCTGACCCTCCTGCTGCTGCACCTGCTCCTGCAAGGAAGTAAGCTCAGACACCTTGACGAGCAGCTGCTGCTGCAGCTCCTGCAGCTGCTGCTGGGCCACATTCGCTTCTGCATCTGCTGCTGTGAGAACCTCCAGCTGCTGCTGCAGCTGCTGCACGCGCTCCTCTGCCGCAGCAAGGTCCGCTGCCTGTTGCATCACACACTCCTGCTGCCGCAGCGCTGCATCGTTAGCAGCTTCCACCTCAGCCGAGCTGGCAGCCAGCTGCTGCTGCGCAGCTGCCAAATGCTCCCGTGCGTCCTGCAGCTCTGCAGACAGCTCAGCGGTGGCAGCAGCAGCCTCCGCTTGCTGCTCCTGCAGCTGCTGCTGTGCTTCATGCAAGGCCTCCTGCAGCTGCTGCACCTGTGCTGACTCCTCCTGCAGTGCTGCCTGCAGCTCCTGCAGTGCCTGGCTACTGCTGCTATCCTCACCAAAAGCAGGGGTAGGACCGCTGCTGCTGTTCCCCAGCTGCTGCTGCTCGTCCAGTTGCTGCTGGAGTTGCTCGAGCTGCTCCTGCTGCTGCTGTAGCTCCTGCTCCGCTGCTGACAGTGCGTCCTCCAGCTGCCGCTGCAGGGTCATATGCTGCTCTGCCTTACGGGCATGCCCTGCTGCTGCCTGCTCTGCTGCTGTCAGGGACTCCTGCACTGACAGCAACTCCTCCTTTGCTGCTTGCAGCTCACACAGGAGCTGCTCTTTACTGAGGTCGTCAAGCTGTAGCAGCCCAGGAGACAGCGGCCCCTGCTGCTGCTCTGGCTGCTGCTGCTCATGTGGCTCAGGGGGTGGCACCTGCAGCTGCTGTGGCTGCTTCTTGCCCTTCTTCTTGCGGCCGCCTGCTGCTTTCCCTGGGGCCTTGCTGGCACCGTTAACGCTGCCTGCCTCGAAACTTGCATCAGTATGACCTGCGCTGCCAGCGACACCGTCCGCTGATGGTGCTGGTGGTGGTGGTTGGAGAACTGCGCTGCTTGTACCGCCTTGCACATGCAGCAGCAAGTCCAATGCTGTCTCCAGCTCCGCTTTCTGCTGCCCTGCAGTGAGCCCCGCACTGTCGGCAGCCTCTACTGCTGCCTGCAGCTGTGCCGCCGATGCCGCCCAGCTGCCCAGCTGCTGCTGCAGGGACGCCTGCGCCTCCAGCTGTTGCTGTGCCTGCTGCAGCGCGGCCTGTGCTTCATGCGCCTGCTGCTGCACGTCTGCCAGCTGCTGCTGCAGCTGCTGCTCAGAGTCCGACGCATGCTGTACGGCATCTGATGCTGCCGCAGCTGCCGCATCCTGCTGCCGCTGCTGCTGCTCCAACTCAGCGCAGCGGCTCCTGGACTCCTCAAGAGCTGCTTCCAACTCAGTGGCACCAGCACGCTGCAGGTCGAGTGCTGAATCTAGCTGCTGCACCTGCTGCTGGTGCTGTGCGAGAGCAGCGTGCAGCTCCTGCAGCTGCTGCTGCTGCTCCGCATGACTGTGCTGCAGCTCCTCTGCTGCTTGGGAGAGTGCGAGCCGCTCCTGGTCCCATGCCCCCTCCTGCTGCTCTAGCAGCGCCTGCAGCTCGGCCAGCTGCTGCTGCAGGCGCCGCTGCTGCTCCTCGACGTTGTCGGCATCCCTGCTGCTGTCAGGTGCATCAGCAGCTATTGCTGCAGCAGAGAGCTGCGGCTGCTGCTGCTGCTGCTGCTGCTGCTGCTGCTTGAGCTGTTCCAGCTCCGCCTTGACAGCGAGCAACTCCTGCTGTGCTGCCTCCATTTGCTGCTGCGCTGCAGCATCAGCACCTGCAGCCTCGGCCCCTGACCCCTCCTGCAGCTGCTGCAGCTGTTCGTGGGCAGCTGCCAGCTCCTGCTGTGCTTCCTGCAGCTGCTGCTTTGCATCCTGCAGATACTCCCTTGCTGCTGCAGCATCTGCCTGTGCATCCTGCAGCTGCTGCTGTGCGGTGGCTTCCTGCTGCTTCAGCTGCCTCTTGACAGTCTTCGCACGCGACTCCCAGGTGCCCACAGCAGTCTGAGCAGCTTCCAGCTCTGACTGCAGCTGCTGCAGCTGCTGCTGCAGGGCTGCATTCTCTGCTTGGTAACTGCAGTCCTCAACTGCGGCTGCTGCTGAGAATGGGGTTGCTGCTGGGATGGGTGCTGACGCTTCAGCATCCTGCAGCTGCTGCTGGAGCTGCTGCACTTCGCGCTGCAGCTGTTCGATCTGCTGCTCGTAAACAGACACATCCGCAGCTGCTGACGCAGCGGGCTCTGGTGCTGGGGCCAGCTGCTGCTGCTCGGCGTGATGGAGCTGTTCCTGCAGCTGCTCCAGCTGCTCCTGCAGCTCCTTCTTCTGTTGCTGCAGCTCCTGGGTCTTGGTGCGCTGCTCCTGCGCACGGCCCTTCCACATAGTGGTGGCCTTTGCTGCTGCCTCCAGCTGCTGCTGCAGGTCAGACAGGTCTGTGCTGGCAGAGCGCTGCTGCTGCTGCTGCTCCAGCTGCTGCTGTAACAGCACAACCTGTCAAAGCCAGCACAGACACACACAGAAACAGGCGCCTATAAGCTTTGACGCATGGCACAAAGGTTGTGACAGGTGCGGCTGCCATCGGACAACACTGCTGCACCTGCTGGCTGCATGCATACATGCATGAACATGTTCTGTGTGTGCAGCCCGTGCAGCCCATGCAGCCCATGCATGCAGCACACATCGGCACCACCGCACTGAATCATGCCAGGAACCCCTGTCACACCATGCCAGAATGGTGCGCAGGGTACCCACAGCTCACTGCCCAAGGCTCCCACCTGCTGCTCTGCTGCCCTCCTTGCCTCTCTATGAGCACTGACTTCATCCTTGAGGTCCTGAAGCTCCCCTAGTGCCTCTGCTGCTGCCTCCTCAACAACCTGCAGGAAACAACAAATAGCACCAGCACAGCAACAGCAACAGCTTGTAGTTCAAGTTTTACGGCTGAGGATACTCATACTAGCTATTTTAGGTAAATCCAGGTCCGGTGGGACTTCAGCAACAGCACTGCCGACAGGACAGGCTGTTGGTGTGTGGGGAGAAGCTAGGTAATCTGTCAGCATGCCACAATAGGTGTGTGCTTCAACGTTGATGAGAGTGCAATTCCTATCTTCAAAACGTAGTCTTGACACAGCTCTGCTGTCCTGCAGCTTCACTCTGGCACAGCTGGGCAGTACCCAACACACCTGCAGGCGAGCCTTGAGAGCCGAGTTCTCTTTCGCCAGCTTGGCAGCACTGCTGTCATGTGCTGGGGTAGAGAGAGGCACATCCACGAGCCCATCCATGTCGGGGTCACCGTTGCTGTGAAAGCTGTGGTGGTAGGCTGCTTGCTGTGGGGAGACAGGGGGGCTGTGCCCAGCTGTGGGTCTGCGCTCAGCAGGTGGGGACACCTGTCCATCTGCGCCATGCTTGGGCTCGATCGTGAGCACGCTGCTTGCTATAGTATTGAGCTGTTCCCCAAGACCTTGCCGAGCTTTGACCTACAGGCAAGCAGCGAAGAGCAGGGTGTGGACTTGGGTGGAGGGTTGTGTTTGGGGGTTACTGCCTTGTGAGGGCCATGCTCAGTGGGGCCTCTGTGCAACCATGTGCCGGGTGCCTCTGTGAAAAACTCAGCAAAGTAAACAATGAAATGACACTGTGCACAGCGTGTCCTGCTCACCAGGCTCTCCTCAAGCCCAGCAGCAGCAAGCTGCTGGGCTCTTTGTGCCAGCCACATCTCGCGACCCCTGTTTTGACTAACACCTACGACGTGAAACTGTGTGTTGTGATCGACGTGACCTGCCCTGATCAGACATGCACATCACGTACAGCAGAATTTGGTTTCAGTTTGAGGGACACGAGGCAAAAGTTGACTAGGGAGTAGCACGTTGTATAAACATAGAAACCCAAGCACTGGGCGCCCAGGTTGCCTGAGACTTGCTTCTCCCAGGCTGGCCCAGTGATCAACCGATCTGTAGCTCAACCGCCTGCCAACAGACGTACTGGCAACCCAGGAAACCACGTTGAAGTGATTTGAAGTAATTAGTAGAATGCATGAGGCTGTTGGATTGGTTGGCAAGGTGGCAGCCGGCTCATTTCCATACTGGGCCAGCTGTGGCATCCTCAGGTGCCAGGCATTTTTTTGCATCATCACATCACAAGGCCAGTAATCTGGACGCTTGGAGGCCTAGCCCACCTCTGTACGGACTAACACTACAAGGGTACAGATCAACTGTAACTGCGAAAGGGCCTTTTTGCAGTGCTTCTTCTAGTGGGTGGCCAGGGGGGGGGGGGGGGGGGGGGGCTCTGCCCTGGGGGAAGGGGAAGGTTGTTGGCAGGCTGACTGGGCCGCAAAGCTTTGCCCCCAAGGGACCAGGAACAGTGGTGTTGCTGCCTTCTCCATGCACAGTGTTGGACCGGAGATGACACCCACAGTCCCACCCTGGCTGTCACTCTCTCAAAAACAGTACATACATTGACTTGTGCTGGCATTTGGTCAGTTCATTGCTTGCAGCAGTTGGCTTCGTGCAGCACCCTTCACTTACCTGGACACATAGCCCCACCTACCCATCCGCACACACTGTGTGCAGTGCACCAATATGCTTACCACGGCGTTCTGCACTGCAGGCCAAGCCTGATAATCGCAGTGTCTGCAGATCTACAGGCCTGGCAACCCGTTGATTGTGAAAGAGGAAGCAACACGCTAGGCCGCCTGAGTGTGTGCTGCATGTTGCAACCTGCACATGCCTCCAGCTGGATCGTGACATCATGCAAGTTGTGTGTGGACTGACCGTGTTGCGCAACGAGGAACAACGCTGCAGTGTGCCTTTCCACTGGGTTGTGGATACGAAGCAAGGAGGCACCCCATGAGAGAGTTTCTTGTATCCTTCTCTGAGCAAGACAGATGAAAGATGACTGACTCAGTGCTTCTCGCAACCCTTGTCTGCATTCCGAATGCAGTGCGGCAGTGTTGTGCAACTGAAGTGCTGGCACATGCTGGTAGTCATGAACACAACATGCCATGTTAGCAGACATAGGTTAACACAGTAAACTTGCAGCACGAGTGGCGTACAGCCATCTCACAAACAGGATCTGCAGCCCAGCACTTTGCAGCCCCTTGTGATGGACGGCAGCAAAATCAAACCAGGTGCATCAAAGCTGCGTAAGCCCCACAGATTTGTTATAATAACAAATGCACTTGCCGCATTCAAGCATTCAAGTCTGGTGCCTACAGAGCAGAGGCAGATGCAACGTACATATGAATGGTCAGTGCTTCAACAGCTTTTGCATCAACACGTGTGCTGCGTGGCACATGACATTGCAGCATGTGCTGACCCATCATGCTGACCCACCGGTCAGACAGACGGACAGACAGACAGACACGCGGATGGCTACCTAAAACCACTTCACCAACCACAAGGCCCGTACAGGCACATCAAAGTGTTGCTACAACCCCAACAATACCCTCCCCTGCTAGGGTCTTGGCAAGATAAACAAGCTAGAGGCACCCTGCAGCACAGGCGAGAAGCTCATGCCTGGCAAGCAGCCGCTGGCTACGTTGACGTCTGGGCAGACCCTGACATCTTCGTTGTCAGGCACATACAGCCTACCATCAAACGTTGACACACCCCATGGCTCATTTGGCAGCAGCCCTGTCGGGAACGTGTCACCACTCTGGTCACACCCAGTGGTTGGATCGGGCGCCGTTGGATCACACACCCAAACCCTGGCATTGTTGACGCCCAGCGGAAACGTAACCCTCGCGACAACGTACAGCTTCGATCCAGACGAGTGAATGCCCGTCAACACGGTGGCAGAGTTGTAAACCGTACAAGCGCCGATAGTAGTGCCGCTCATAGCACACGCGACAATGCCGTAGTCCGACCAGCCACTCGTTTGGCTCGTGAAGTACAGCGTGTTGCCATCAGGCGACAGTGCGATGCCGCGGACATCTTTGGCGTTTTGTGCGTTGGTCAGCGCGCAGCTGCAACCGCTCAAATCGGCGGCGTTCGTGCATTGTATGACTCCGCAGTCACCGACACGGTTGGCAATGTACGCGTGGCCAGACTTGACCACCAGACCGACGGGGGCTTGCTGGTCGTTAAAGCCGACGATGGAACTGATAGCGCACCCCGTCAGCGCGTTGGTGGCTTGGTTGACGGTACATATCTGGAAAGTGCCTGGGTTAGACTCGTCTGCAACCCTGTAGGAAGCAGCAACAGCAGCAGCGATAACACGTTCGATGCAGCACAAGATTTTTCTGGGACAGTGCAATGGCCTTTGAGATGATCAGCAGCTATTGGGCTAAAAAGGCATGCAAGAGCAGCAGCAGCAGCCATGTAAGGGTGCGAAGAAGCAGCACAAGAAGGGCGGAAGGCTTCAGCACTCACCACACAGTGTTCCCAGATGCAAAGGCAGTGCGCAGCCCGCTGGCTCCAAAGCCGCTGAAGTCTTGACAGCCGCTGAAGACAGTCGAGCTCAGGTTGCACACGCGCAGGCGGTCAGTGCCGAGCCCCGTTTCAGAAATGAACGCGGTTGCGCCAGCTGCAACAGCAGAGGACCACAACACAACTTGTCAGCACAGCACGTGCAAGTGAACATTGTCCTTGAGGTGGAGTGCAGGACGGCTGGCACTGAAGAAAAGAAAATGCAGCGGCAGTTTGAGCCTGTTTCAAGCTTGATCACAATGGCCTACCAAGGCTGCAGAACATGCTAGATGTTGGCAATGCTGATGTCTGCTTGATACCGCTGCTGTCATTCCAAAGGAGCTGCTGACTGGCATCTGACAGCAACATGTTCAGGCGCACATATCTCAAGCACACCCTGTGCTGGCCATTTGATGTTGCCAATCCGGGTAATTGAGTCCGTGCGCTGTGGCAAGAGCATAGCACATGTATGAAACGGTTGGACGGGTTGATCAAACGGCCGCTGCATCATGCTGCCTCTGTGCTGTCATTCCCTCTGTTCAGGGTGCTTCCACACAGGGTGCTTCCGGAAGGCACTGCCCAGCCAGCTGCCCGAAGCTATACTTACGGTGCAGCTTCCAACCACTGTAGGGCTCCACGTCCCGCCTGCTTCGCAGCTGGCTGTCACTGTGTTGCCGTAGTTGCAGGTGGCAGTGCAGGTCTGTGTGGCAATCGTGCCTGCACAGCTGGCGGGCCAGCTGCCATACGCTGGGTTGGGCCCAGGCAAGCCGCTGCACATGGGTGGGGGATCTGCAGCAGCAGCAGCAGCAGCAGCAGCAGTAGCAACAGCCTCAACGCTCAGCCACAACATGTGTAAAGGATGTGTCATCGGCTACAGCTGCTGGCTTGCATAGACACTGCACATGCCATGGGCCGGGTCATGTAGTCGCAGTCACAGAGCCTCTTCCGGCATGGCATCAGCAACAGAAGCAACATTCACACTGACAGCTCTAACTGCTGCCCCTTGTTTATCTACAGCTGGATTTAAGCAATGCTTCACTTCAACTCACTGTTACATGCACCAGCCGGCGACGTGGTCCAAAACCCTGTGTTCAAGCAGTCCACAGTGGCAGTGCCGCCCCAAGTACAGTCGGCAGTGCAAGGCGTCCCAAAGCTTGCACCAGCACAGCTGCTGGGCCAGCTGCCATGGCTGATGCTGGTGGTGGGGGTGTACGTGCAGTTGGTGGCGGCATCTGCACAACAAACAGCAGCAAGGCACAAAGTGAACATATCCTCAGCAAGGTCAGCATGTAGGCGTGATTGGTGAGGGTGTACGTGCAGTTGGTGGCGGCATCTGCACACAGCAGCAGCAAGATGCCAGGGCAAACACCCCCACAAAGTTAGCAGAGAGACGTATATTGAAATAAAAGCCTGTGCTGCAACAGGTTCAACGCCAACCCAATGGGTGGCCAGTGCAACACGAGGAAAATGGTTTGCCTGCCTCAAAGGGCTCAAGGGCGAACATGCACGGTAGGGTGCAACCCCTTGCCCTGCACTACCCCACACAGTACCATACTGTACTGCACTACACTGCACCATACTGTACTGCAGCACATTCATATGCACTTACTATACTATACTCAGTGCACTGTGCAGTACAATACTTATTATTGCAGTGTAGTGCACCAAGGCATGCATCAGCAGCTTACCACATGTGCCTGAGGCAGTGCCTTGGTACTCCCCGTTTGCCAGGCATGTCACCGAGGCCGACCCTCCAAAGGGGCACGTGGCTGCACACGAGGCGCCAATGGCCTTGCCAGCACAATCAGCGGGCCAGGTGCCGCCGTTGCTGAGCGGGGCAACAGGCACTGCGCTGCAGTTGGGGGGAGCTGCAAGGAAACAACAACAGTGCAGGGGGTGGGGGCGTGGAGTCAAGCTCGACAGCAGGGGGACGCGTCAATGTCAGGTGTTTGTTGGTTACACAAAAAAGGTAGTCAAGACCGGTGACAAACGTGTGGCCGTCAGCATGTTTCACAAAGGAACTGAACGGAACATGCATTTGCTGTGTCACTCACTTGCACATGACCCAGTGACCAGCACATCCCAACTGCCGCCAGGGTTGCAGTTGACATACGCTGTGCCGCCATATGTACAGGTGGCGTAGCATTTCTGGTTGATGCCCAACCCCGCACAGGACGGCGGCCAGCCGCCGTAGCCGACTGAGGCAGCAGGCATGGAGGAGCACTGGGTTGGGGGCCCTGCAGCAAGGGGAGTGACAGAACAATACACTGTATTTGAAACTGTACGACATTGGCATGGGAGGGTAAGCACTTTGTGTCGGGCATGATCAGCTGTGAAACTTGAACCGCCAGCAAAAAACGCGGTTAGTTGAGCAGCATGTATATGTCACCCCCTGACCTGGCCTGGCCTCGCTGCTGTTGCTGCCTGCCTGACTGCTGCTGCTGCTAGCACTGCCAGTGGGACAACCAGCCTCAACTTCCAGGCTGCTGGTTTGACCATGCGTACAATACATGTCCTCCTGCTTCACGCCCTGTCTGAAACATCCTGCAAACCTCACCTGAGCAAACGATAGGCCTGCCGGCTGCTGCTGCTGCTGCTGCTGCTGCTGCTGACACTGCCAGTGCTGACAGCTCCCTACCTATCTGGGTTCCTGCTTCGGCCATGTCTTACACTATGTCTGTATGCCATGTATTCCGCATCGACACCCTGCCCTCACCTGAACAAGAGCCAGTAGCCGCGGCATCCCAGTTCCCTGCTGGTGCATTGCATGTGACGGTGGCTGTACCGCCCCATGTACAGCTTGCTGTACAGGTGTCGCCAAGAGGAGCATTAGCACAGCTACCCGGCCAGCTGCCGTCTGTGAGGGGGGCTGTGGGCATTGCTGGGCAGGAGGTGGGCGGGTCTGCGCAAGGAGAGAAGGGGGACAGCAGCACGGGCAGCAACGGCGATACAGTTAGTGACATTAGCAATATGTTATCATATTATGACCACACACGCCGGAACATGTCACAGTTGGTGTGACAAGACTGCAAGCAGGGGTGAGCCTGAACACACTCAATCCATACATGCTGTGACACATCTACTTGTCATCTTACTATACTGGCGTGTCAACTGGCTGTGCAGCGAGCGGACTACTGTGGCACAGCAAGCTTCCCACTGCTTGTGACAAGCAACCTCAGGCTCTTATCGTCAATCCTCAATCAGTCGCCTTGCAGGTTCCTGCACTAACCCACCCACCCACCCTGCCGGCCCGCCGCACACCCTGCTGCCCCCCCCCCCTCCCCTTCACCCACCCATCCATCCAGCCACCCACATGCACATGCCCCACTGACAATTGTGTCCCAGTCGCCAGACGCCGTGCCCCACCCAGCTAGCCATGCACCCACCCACCACCAGCAAGCCACCCTCCTACCCATCAACCCAGATACCAACTACACACGTCTTGCTGACAATTGCGTCCCAATGGGCAGAAGCCATACACCCATCCACCACCCAGCCAGCCAGCCACACACCCATGACCCCACCGAGCCAGTCAGCCACTCAGCAAGCCCCCCCCCCACACACACACACATCAACACAGCCACAAGCCCCCCCCCCCACACACACACATCAACACAGCCACAAGCCCCCCCCCCCCCCACACACACACACATCAACCCAGCCAGCTACCCCCACCCACCTGCACATGTCCGCTGACACTTGTGTCCCAGTCGCCAGAAGCTGTGCACACCACACTGGCCGCACCACCCCACGTGCAATTAGCGCTGCACTGCGCCCCAACAGCCAAGCCGGCACACGACGGCGGCCATGCCCCATGGCTGATCGGTGCACTGGGTACTGCTGAGCAGTTTGTGGGTGCCTCTGCGCACAGCAACAAATGGCAGACATGCAGGTAGTTGAGGGCTTAGAATTAGGTATCAGACCACTTGATCCAGATTTGATACGAGAATTGCGTGTGTCTTCGTCCAACCACCACGCTCTGATGCAGCAAGCAAGTCACACACATGTGTCAGAATTGGCCTGCTGCTGCAACGTCTACACTGCCGACATGTGGCCGGTGCTTCAAGGGAGGTGGAGCTGCAGCTGCTTTGCCTATCTCACTACCACTGGTTGAACTAGGACCACATGCCTGACAGCAGGCCAATGGCAACTGAGCAGTAACTCCCAGTTGTCAAGCTGAAGTTGTGGCGAGCGCTTCAAGTCAGGTAACAGTGACAGGACCAATACCGGTACCAACACACACACTCACCACACCCGCCAGCCACCGTCGTGTTCCACTCAGCATCAGCCATGCAGTTCACAGAGGCATAGCCGCCGTAGTTACAGGTCGCCACACACAGCTGGCTGTAAGTCCTGCCAGCGCAGCCAGCGGGCCAGCTGCCCCAATCCCCAGGCCCAAAGGTCAGGGGGGCCACGGGCATGGATGCACACGTCACGTCTGCAAGCAAGCGAAACAACCACACTGTGTCAGTTCTGATATCATGTCGGAATTACTGGTCATGCAGTATATACTGCTGGCACAACCGACTTGGTATGAAGTTCATCGACTGGTGTCAGTTCCCCCAGAGACTGGAAAGAAACACTTCCCGCACTGGGCGGCAAGCGCAGCAGAGGCTGTAATCCTGCAGTGTGCTTTGCTCACAGCGCTGTAGAGTCAGCGAAAAAACGAGCAGCTGCCGCTCACCAAAGCAGTCAGAAGGCGAGCTTGAGCCAATCCCAGCGGTGGTCTGACCAGTGGGGCACTGCCTGCAGGGAGTCGTAAGGTCATAAGTTATGCTGGCGTTGTTGTATGTACCTGCACAACACACGCAACCACACGCATGGCACACAAAAGGAAGTAAAAAGATGTTGGCCTGTTGGCACAAACATTCAATGGTAGCACTGCAAGTGAGTTCTGCACTGACAGACTACATCCATGATACAGACTCCCTACAGGCTCATGCCTTGCAACCAAGCGCGGGTGTACTGTCGTCCGGTTCTAGGTTACCAGGCCGTCTCAGCACATGCCTCTACCCCCCCCCCCCCACACACACACACACGCACATACGCCTATCTAGTAGGACAGTCTTAGTGAGCTTGCATGTATCCAAGTACTCCCTCTGTCGACACACGTCGACACACATACGACTCACCAATTGGACATTGTACCACAGAACCGCTGTGGAAGCCATACCCCAGGGGAATCCCACAGTCAGCAATGGTCACACCAGCACCTGGTCCTGCTGTTGTTAGGGGGTCAGGGCAGGCTGTACATTCGCTGTACGTGTCCTGGGGGTTGTACTCCCCCTTGGGGCATGGTAGACTCCTGGTGCCGTACAGGCCATACCCAGGTTGAGTCACACTGCACAGCATGGCACAGCATGACACACAGCACAGGATGATGTCACTGTGATAGGTGTGTGAAGTGCAAGCACAGTCTGATGGAGTGTTGATTGCACTGTGAACGGTGTGCGCAAGCCAACATCATGGGGCATGTACAGGTGATTACATAATTGAGGTTGTTATGGACTACTTGCAGAGTTTAAAATGCTGTTGCGCCATTGGACGCAAGTGTGGTGCCGCTAATGGCCGTACAGCCGCGGTGGAGACATGAGCTCACTGGCAGCTGAAACAAAGCTGGCAGCAGCAGCAGCAGCAGCCGCCGCCGCCGCAGCGGCAGCAGCAGCAGCAGCAGCAGCAGCATCACACCCAACTCACCACGCCATGCCACTGATGAAGCCGCCAGTGCCGTCACCATTGTCAACGAAATAAGATGAGCTGATTGGGTAGCTTGTGCTATTGCTGCTGGTCACCATGCCAAGGGGACATGCTCGGCAGTTGCGCAGCGCAAGGCCATACGTTGTTGCATTCACACCCCAATTGTCAGTGTCGCAGTTGCGGGACCTGCACACGCAATACCAGCACAAAATCATACTTGCACAATGTTTTCCTTGTCTGATGTTCAAAGAGCATCTGGTGCACACCACTTGCACGTACATGGCACAACATTTACACAACAACGCATGCAACAAACACGCCGGTTGACCAGATTTGACATGATGCACGTTGACATGTCAGCATGCAATGTGGACAAAACAACCCATGCAGGTACCAGGTACCAGGTGCCACCGGTGCAGCAGGCATGGCGTGTGCGCACCTGTAGCTCCCAACACCTGACTGGTAGTACATCCCACAGCCCGGCTGGATAACTGCAGCAGCAAAAGAACATCGTGCCAGGCTGTGTGAGCAGCATGCATGGCTTCAAAGTATAGGCCGTGCTTCAGAGTTCACCTCACGAACCTCGTGAACTTCCCCATCCTATGATGTTTGGCTGTGACAGACAGTGTCACACATGCCAGCGGTCAGGCGATGCGGCAGACACTGCAGTACAGACACAGCTGGAAATAAAAAAAATAAATAGAACGTCTAACACCCCAGGTGGCGTCAGTGCTGGATCGAAACCCTTCAAACTTTGTCTGGGAGACCAAGCGTGGTGTGACTGGAGGGATGCTGCTACCAGGGCCTGGCCCAGGTGCTGCACACCCTTGGTTTTGCTGGGGTGCGGCTGCCGCTGGGCACTTCCCTGTGTCGATGAGGACTCTGACAGGGTGTGTTTCTTACTGTGCAGTACAGTTGCTGCTGCCCAGCTTTTGCACCCTTGCTGCACTCTGTAGCACTTTGACTACGCCTTGATCTTGATTGATTTCGAATTGAAATTGTTGCCAGTGAGGTGCCTGGTGACTCATAGCAGGCAGCGTGAGTGCTTCCACTACTTTGTTACATAGGCTGTTGCCAGCATGTTGCTTGGTGTGTCCAGCTTTGTGCCTGCTTGTGCTATGGCTCTTTGTGCTATGGCTCTTTGCAGCTTTGAAGTTCTGATTGACCTAATATGTTGCAAGGCCAAGCCAATGAACAATCACACCAGTCAAGTAGAACGTCTGACGCCCAGGTGGCGTCAGTGCTGGATCGAAGGGCCTTCCAACTATTCTGGGAGACCAAAGGCGGTAGTACGGCTGCAAGGGCCTGGGCCTGTCGGAACTGTTGCAAACTTGCTGCTGCTTACTTGCAGCGGGTGGGGTGCTGGCACAGCCCCTTGTCAGGCTGATATGCACAAATCTGCTTGCACAAGTTGCAATTGCAATTGCGATGCAAGCACACACATCATGGCACATACCACTCCCTGAGTTTGGGATGCATGCTTCATCAAAACCAGGCAACCTGAACCAGATGCCAACCCTGTTTGTTACACTTGAAAATGCATCAGGGACACGTCCAAGTGGGTCCCTGCCCTGCACAGCAACTACAGCACTTGCAACTTGTGCAGTTGCATAGGTGACTGCCATGTAAGGCAGTTACGTGCTGCAGATCCGGCTTCAACCCGCCACACTGCCAGCAGTTGACATCAGCCTGGAAGTGGCCGGCTGCCATGAAGCGGGCAACAGCCTCGCCACCACTTGGGCAGGGAATGGTGAGCACAGGCGTGCTTACCAACTCCACACAAGGGCCGCTGTCACTGCTGCCATCACTGCCACTATCACCACCGTTGCCGCCTTGGAGAGACATGCTGCCAAAACTCTGCTCTGCATCAAAATGCTGGATCTCAGACGGGCCCCACCCGTAAAAGCGCCCATGCGCAAAGAGAACAGGCCCACGGCTGGCTCACCCACCCAAGGCTGGGGGTGGGCTTGCAGGTCAGCACCCTGCAAATTTTAGGGGGCATTGCCAGGCAAACACGCGGCAGCACATCTGTGTCCTCCATGTGAACACTATGAAACACACCCATAGATACATCTCTGATATACACCATGCTGGGGTGCTCTCTGTACGCTGCATCAAGAATTTGTGGGGGCACGCACATCAACCCCGGCAAGTTGACACATTCTGCGTTGCTGGGGAGCAGCACATGGTAGAAGCCATCCTTGCGAAGCAAGGCCAACTCAGTGGCTGCACTGGCAGCCACGTTGCGCGGGAACAAGTTAAAGACAGTGTTGCTGTCACTGTCATACACGTCAACAACGCAGTTGTACAGGTCGCACAGCGCCAGCAACTCAGGCAGGAGCCCAGTGTTGCTGTACTTGCATAGCATCAGCATGCGGTATGTGGATGCAGAGGTGATGCCTGGACCGTGCTCTGCTGCAATGAGTGCCCCAAAGTCACCCCAATGCTCACAGATGTATTGCACAGTCATGCGACGGATAAACTGCTCATATGGCATATACTCATAGTCCAGCAGCATGCCAGCTTGTGCGTGCTGTGTAGCATGCTGCTTGGCATCCCAAATGCAGCCATCAAAGCTGCGTGGAAGGGCGCGAGCAAACGCTAAAACAGTGTATCTTGCTTGGCCGTGCATAAAGAAAACTCGTGCTGCTCAATCATGTGAAACGTATCTGGGTTGATGGCAAACCTTGCCATGCACCACCCATCGCCATCAGCCTGCCGCACTGTGACACTGCTACACTCATCATCGATTGCTGCGGTCATGCTGCTGCTCCCAATGAATGCCTTGCTGTTGAGCACAGCATTGTCCACCTGCATGAATGGCATCAAGCACAGCAGGCAGCAGCCACAGCAACAGCAGTTGTGAGCTCTGTACATGACAAACATCACATACATGTGTCCTGCAGCTGCAGCGGCTCTACTGCCTGTTGCCATTCATGACAGCTGCTCAGCATGCTGCTGTGCCAGCAGCAACACCCGCCTGCTGCTGCTGCTGCTGCTCTCCAGCGGTGCAGACCCTACCAAGGCAACCAGCACAGCAGCAGCATCTGCTAGACTCCAATCAGCACTGCTGACGCCAGGATACATTGATCACGCCTTTGATTGCAACAGATTGCAACCTACCCTGTAGACAAACAAGGTGTGACACCCACCTTCAGTGCTGCTGCAAGGTTGCCTCGCATATCCTTGGGCACATTGACAACAGCCAGGGGCACGTCCTGGACCATGTACACCTCGCGAGGGCTGCTCATGGCTGGCACCCGCGCTCCGCTGCCGCGGCTGAACAAACCCAGCTTCTGCATCAACAGCACCATCAAATCCTTCACGAGAGCGTACTTCTCTGCAATGACACGTGCGGGATAGCGATACCGAGTGCCGTTGTATTTGACCTCTATCTGCACGCCTTTCTTCGAGTTCGGAGCCGCTTGAGGCATGTTGAAAAGCAGAGCAGACGGACAGGGAACGTGTCTGCTGCACCGAGGTAACGCACAGTGTTTTACGCGCAAATAGGTGTTGTGACAGTGTTCACATGTGGTGTGTGTGCCCGTCCACGAAAGGCAGAGCGCCCTTGAATTCCAACGAGGGACGCCACCAAAGGCACGCGCCTGACACACGCCCTCCAAGGGGTAAAGTCAACTGCCGGCGCCGGCCCGACTGGCGTGGTGGCCAGGAGGGCACCAGGGCTTCACGCATGACACGAATGTTTTTTTATGGGTGTGCAATTTGATGTGTTCACTCTCATCGCGGCACCCTCGCAAATCAGGTAAACCCCACTAATCCGCGAAGTCCTTCACATGGCAGTGTGAGCCGTCTGTCAACCGATCGCCACAAAGTTTTTGCGTTGCAACAGAACGACGCTTCTTGCTCCACAGCCTCTCTCGGTGCCTACAGGGCAGGTTTTGGTCAATTTGACGTTTTATTTTCGATGGCCTGTGCACTCCAAGCAGTAACCACCTTTCTACCCAACACCATTACATTCCTTGATATCAAATCATTCATCATCGCTTAGCAAGGGCTCGGTGCGGAGCTTTTGGGAACGGAATGTAGACTCGTTTTTGGCTGTCATGTGTGGGGGTGTGAACTTTGCAACGTATAAAGCTCTCAACCTTAAGGTTTCGATCTAATATAAATGAATAACAGTTGAAATAAAATAACTAAATACAGAAATAGACACAGCTGGAAACAGGAAACTCACAGCATGATGATGATGAGGTTGTGACGGCGATGGCTGTGATGATATTGGCGGGGCTCACTTCCTCCACAGAAGCATCCGTTATGGCAGAAACACCATCCCCACACGATTCGCACGCTGTCGCTGCTCCTGCTGCTGCCCAGCCGGCCCTGTAGGAGCCTTCAGGACACTTCAGCGTTGAACCGCTGCCTGGGACCGTGTAGACCCTGGGGGCGTCACTGCAAAACCGCAGAGCACAGCGCAGCACAGCACACAAAGTCCATATGAAACAGCAGCAGCCCTGCAGGCTGCCTACACTGCGTGAACAACAGACAACTTGTTGAATGGTCAATGCAGTGTAGGCAGCAGCAGCCCTGCAGGCTGCCGTCATCCTGTGCGAAGGTGTTACTGATGCTAAGGACACTGCACTCCTGCGACCAATACCAAGCTGCTCTAACAGCTGGAAAAGAGGCTGCCCTGATTGAGGCTGAAGTGATTGTCAGATCAACATGCAGAAACACAGCACACGACACGGGCACAACAGCTGCCATCAACCCTAAAGCCTGTCGTCACTCACGGCACTCAGCAGCGCTCGTCGCCCCCGTACTCCGAGTCCACATGCCGTCCGGACACCGGACGATTGTGGTAACCCATGAGGCCGGGTCCGATGCATTGAACGCCAGCTGAGGCTGACCGCCGGGGCAGTAGAACTTGTGTGGGCAGCTAGCTGCTGTGACCATCGTGCCGGAAAGGAAAGCAGGGTAGAATCCGGGAGCCAAGACTGCACACACGAAACATGACACAGTAGGAGGTGCTTGAGGTGAAAAAGCGGTAGCGTGAGGAGGGTACATCAGGAGGGGGGACAGGATCGCTCATAGCCTGACACGGCAAAGGACTCAGCAGCTGCTTTGAAAGTACTCAAATAGTTGTGACAAACAGGTGAATGGCTTGTTCATCACATGCCCTGGAATCAAGCAGCATCACTGTCAGTACTTTCAGCTAGCAGCAGCGCATGCGATCTTACTTGAGCACAAGTTGCATGAGGCAGCACTTCTATCAGCGATCCCTGACACTCAGCTGGCAGCAGCACATGCGATCTTACTTGAGCACAGGTTGCGTGAGGCAGAGCCCTCGCTGGCTGTTGTCACTCCTGTGCCGCAGGGGGTGCAGCTGCTGTCTGGGCCCACCGCCTCCTTGTACTGCCCGATGGGGCAGGGGGAGACGATGGTGGGGTAGGGCATGTAAAAGCCCGGAGGAACCACTGCCAGTTGAACGAACAGCGACATAAACGTGCAGCAGTACAATACAGTGAGTGCGCAGGTATGTCAGCGTTGAGGTCCACATGCAAGTTATACAGGGGCAGGGGGAGACAATGGTGGGGTAGGGCATGTAGAGCCCGGAGGAACCACTGTAATGTCCAACGTATAGCAGCACACGGGGGCGGCAGTGCAGCACGGCAAGTGCACAAGTTCATCAGCGTTCAAGTGCATCTGCAAGCTCTGGCTTCAGTCCAAACTTAGGCTCTCTTTATGGCGGCCATAGTATAGAGAAGCCCAGGATTGGCATGCATTCATTTGCAGAGCAGTTTACAACTGTCAGCAAGCCGATGCTGCGACAACTAGTGCTAGTGCAACTGGGACGAGATCCAACCCTGCTCCAGAGTGTTCCAAACTACTGCCAGATCTGGCCATTCAATGCTGGCGCCCGCATACATGCCAGCTGGCACAAGCTGTGGCAGTGTACAAGGGCACCCGCATTCGTGCGCTCAGGCCCCCCAACAGCGCTGCCACCCAGCAGTGCTGCACACGTACCGCACTGGCTGACTTCTGTAGCCCCAATCAAGCCGTTTGTTGTGTAGCCTGAGGGGCAGGGCCAGCAGGTCCAATTCCTCCTGAGGCCAGGTTGTGTTCTGTTCAATGCTCTTACGTCCCACAATGCTGTCACTGGCGGTGCTGCTAGCACCAGGGACCCTAAGCCCCTGATCAACTCACCCTAAACCCTACCCCCACATATGCAATCAGGCCCGTAAGGCAAGCCACCCATCGACGCTGCACACGCACCGCACTGGCTGACTTCTGTAGCCCCTGACAAGCCGTTTGTTGTGTAGCCTGAGGGACAGGGCCAGCAAGTCCGTTGCCTCCTGAGGCCCAAGTTGTATGTGTTGACAGGGCACGGCTCCACGTTTGGCTCCCCCATGGCATTGACTGTGTACTTGAACCCCGGAAGGTTGACTGAATGCAGTGATTGTGCATGTGGGACACAAGGCGTGCAGAGAGAGACACAGGTCAGGACAAGGATTGGATGCAGCGCATGGTCGCCTATCCTACTCTGCAGTACAGAAGCAGGTGGTGTGATTTTCAGCACAGTTGGATTGGTGGGCGGTTATGCAGGGTGGTGTGAGTGTTGGTATGACCAAGGTATTTCTGAGTCTCACAACTAGCAGGCAGCACCAACCTCATGCTCTCTGCTGCAACAGTATTCTTATAGTAAGGTTGGTTGCAGAGTTGTACAGTGCAGTACAACACAGTGCAGGTGATCGTTACAAGTCCGCAACCTCAAAACATAAATACTTGGCAGGTGCAGCACAGCAATGACAGGCTTTGTGCACTGACTCACCACACCCCCTGGCAGACCATGCTCTCCTGCCAATGGTTGTCATGGAGTCGGGGCACTGCACAGCAGCGGGGGCCCATCCAGAGTGAACGTCCCTCCAGCACACCTGCGAGCAGCACAGCATCACTTGCTTGATGCCATGGTTGCTGCTACATGGCTGTTAACATCTGACTGATGTTGTTCCCTCCCCTGCTCACCCCCCCTCCTGCGTCACGCACACTAAACAAGACGGGACAGCCCTCAAAAACCCCTCTGCATGCCTTGCAGCCACCCAGCTTGGCTGTGTCCGGTCTGTCCCCGCCCTCCACCAACGCAGCAGCCTCCACTCACCATTTGCCCTTGGGGCAGTCAACGCAGGTCTCCCCTGCAGGGTTCCCATACTTCCCGGCAGGACAGGCTGCAAACAGCACACACACACGACAGGACAGGCACAGGCACACACAGAGTCGGCGTCAGCAGTACATTGCCTCATGTTAAACACATGTGTTGCAACCATTGTGTGTGTTGCGCACGCACTGCTCAGCCTGCTGCTGGCTGTGGCAGTGCAGCCGTTGGTCCCACAGTCCTTCCCTGCATACATCCACTGCGGCATGCGGCAACTGCACAACAGTAAGGCCCAACATCCAGCAAGGGCGGCAGCCTCTGTAGCAGCACATTGCTCATGGCTGCTGCAGGTGCAGCTAGCTGCTTGGGGCTGCTGAAGCTGGCAGCCCCATCACAATCAGCCAGCTAGCCACGCCTCAGGCTTAAACACTGAGTGATAAATATAAGCAGCTGCACAGAGGCTGTCTGTTGTGATGCGGATTGTTTGCCATATGGGATTCATACTCGCCAGCAACACCCAGCCCTCAACGCCAGCTTGCCTGCTTGTCGAAACAGCTGCAGATGTGCACTCAGACCCTTGCTGTAACGCCAACACCCCACTGGCTCTGTGTGCTGCCTACTAGTTGTCCTGCGCCCACTGCCAGTTGCGCTCGCGGTCCATACAACAGCAGCACTATCCGCAATAGCAACAGTCACCAAAGTAGCCACGGCACCAGCCTGGGGTGCCCCTGTGTATCTATTGGTGTGACCTACCGCAGTAGCCTGTAATCTTGTCCACGATCAGCCCATTCTTGCACCTGTTGCAGCGCAAGCTGGGGCCTGAGGGCGCCTGCACACACGACCCCTGCTCACAGCCGTGGGGGCATGCATCACCAAACACGAGGGGCGTCAGCCACCATTGCTGAAGCTCCCTCCCGCTGCTGCTGCTGCTGCTACTGCTGCTGCTGGCAGTGTGTGGGTCTGCTAGTGGCTGAGCGAGGCCGCTTGGGAGGCTGCTGCTGCTGCTGTTGCCGCTGGCTGGGCCACTGCCTCTGGTGCTGAGGTGGGCTCCTTTATTGCCAGTGCTGCTGCTGCTGCTGCTGCTGCCAGATGGTGCGACCCAGTCAGTGGCTGCGTCTGCAATGCATGATGCAGGGCGCAGCAGCAAAGCACAATGAATGGCCATGGCTGAGACTTTTGCGGGGTTGGATGTTGGGGGTGAGATTGTAGACAGCTGTGCAGGTGACCTTCCTGGAGTGTGCATTCTTTGCTTGGGGTCACTGTGTTACTGCTACCTGGAGTTGAGCTAACTCCAACGCACAAATTATACAAGCAGGTTGAAGCAGTGATCGAGCAGCTGCACTGCGAACTTCAGCACTGATGAGACCTCAGGCCTTAGCTGGTGCCCAGGGTCAGGTCATCGCCTGTCTGAGCACGTTGCGTATATGTATATTACAGGAGTATAATACGACAAGCCCCAATCAGCACACACCACACCATGCTGCTCCTGCATCATGTGCAGAGTCATGCTGCTGCTGCTGCTGTTGCCAGATGATGCCTCACCTCGATCCGGGACGGGCTGTGCAACGCAGGCGCTGAGAACAGTAATAACAAGCACCAGGGGGATCAGCCACTGTCGGGAGGAGCCCCGGGCCCGGTGCGAGAGTCCTTCGAAGTGGTGATCCCCCTGCTGCACTGCCTGGAGAACCGTGCCTGCTCTGACGTCCCTACGCCACTAACAGCCTAAAATGCAGCTAACGTAGTCTGTTTGTTGTTCCTGGTCGTCCTCTGGTGACAACAACGGGGAATGCTGATGCAAAGGCAGAGAACGTCTGCACGCTGGAACATCGTTTCGGAACGTCTTTTGAATCCTTGAGATGGTATAGGTGGTGCTGATCGTTGTGTTGAGCTGTACGGTTGCAACTTCGCCAGTCATAGAAGTTCAGGTTGAGGAGGGGACCACGGGAACCATCCTTCCAAGACGCACAAGACAAGCCCAAAACAACCCATTGGGCTACACGTATACACCAATCTGCTCTCCGCAGGGTTGCAAGCTGGGGTGGGTCCCATAGCTGCAGCTGCTGACACCCGCCTGAAGGGGTGCCGGTGACCCAAGAGCTTTACGGCTACCCCCCCCCCCCTGGTGATGCATGGCACACATACTGCAACCCGCAGAAACCACCGACTTTGTGCTCACAGCGCATCAGCCTCCCAATTCAGCAACTCTTGGGCTTTTCTAGCTAGAACTATAGCCCCCCCCCTCCTCCACCCCCGACACCCCATCTCACCCACCCATCAATAAGGCAACAACACAGGCAACAGTATCCACTCAACACGGAGCAAGAAAAGCAGCCCAGAGATGGCTGCATGGGGAGGATCACTTGATGGAAGGGGCAGCCACTTCAAAATCTCCCAACAGGTAAGCATGGAAGCATGCTCACGGTGGTCATGACATCCACACCATGCAGACACTGCTGGCTGCATGTGCCGGCACACATCCCAGTGGGTGCAACCAGCCAAATTTGACAGTGCTGACAACAACACAAGCCAGAAGGGCTGCACCTGCAGCATGGCAGCAACACCAGGTGAGCTAGAAAAGTTGAAGGATGAGCATGGGGCTGTTGAGCAGCAGCAGCAGCAGCAGCCCCAACGGGTCTGTCCGTACAGGCTCCGCTACTAGACTTTGTTTCTTTGGCAGCTGTGACAGCTGTGACGGCTGGCGTTGTGATGCTGCAAGACAGTGCCCGGAACCGGGGAGGTAGCGTGATTTCCTGTGGAGACACTGGGAACACACAAGATGGTAACACAATGTAGCTAGCACTGGGGTCCCCCACCGCTGCATATTGGGCTGGACGTCAGCACACCTCACATTTTTCACACATGCAGATTCATGTTTCTTTTTTGTCACTTAGTGCTCTGCTACTCATCTTGGTTCAGCTCAAGCCAGACATGGTATACTACGTAGCAGTGCTTACCACAGTAACGTATTTGCTTTGCTGTTGGTTGTGACTATGTTGGCACCAAGCCCCAGTGGGCAACAAGCCAGTGGCAGCGCATTTTATGTCTACAATGTGCTCATATTCAATAGCTGATTACCCTGATTGTATTCTGGCATGTGATGGTGTTGTTTCGGTTCCCCCTGAGCCCCTGGCTCCTTGCATGTGCCTCCTTGCTTTCCCCTGCCCAACCATGTAACTGTAATTGATTACTTTCCTGCAGAATCGCCCAGCCGGCAGTGTGTTACATCGTGGCACATAACTAATGCACAAGCGTCAATCACAATCCTGCCATCTCAATCATTGAATTGCATTGAGTGCATGCATGTGTTGCATAGATGTTGCACACAGCCCAGCTGGGGTCCTTTAGACTGACAAGCATGAGGCACCTGCAGCAGCACAAGAAAGGGTGACACTGCAGCAGCACAAGAAATCCAGCTGATGACTTAGCCGGATGCTGCTAGAGGCATCTCAGGGTTCAATATCTCAGTGTCTGCATTGTTTGACTGACTTCCTTTCGAAGCTGAAATTTGAGGACACTACCGGTTAGAAACCCTGCATGACGCATGTGTCGGCCAATCATTGAATGCACACCTATGCATGCATGCATGCATGCGTACCAGCAGCAAGTACTGCCAGCAGCAGCAGCAGCAGCAAGTACCAGCAGCAGCAAAAGCAGCGCTGACGATTCGGCAAGATCGTGATGTGCTCATGACTCCCATACCTTCACTCAGTGACGCCCAGGTGACAAAAGTTACAATCTGGGCTTTGCCCCTAGGCAGCAACAACTGGCCTAGTTGGCTGACAAGCTTACAGCCTGACAAGCCAAAGACTGGACCGGCTTTCAACAAGCTCCGCACCACCACTGCTTGTTAAACCCCTCATGTGCTTACTCCCGGCCTTGTCCTCACAGTTGTGAGGTTGCGGCAGCATACATTGGACACCAACCCAAGCTCGGCAGTACCGATCTTGTTGCATCAACAGCAGCACTACGCAAAAAAAACTAGACAACAGTGCAGTACTGGGTACTGTATGCCTGTCGTGCTGGGCCATGCCCAGCGCTGGCGCTAGCGCCATTGGGCAAGAGTTCTTAGAGTCGAGTACCATGTTCACAACCAGATAGCAAGCTAGCAGTTTGCTTGGAGCAAACTTGGACATCGGGTCACACCAATGTGTCAAGTGTAGCATGTGGCAGCTGCCTACAGGATGCTCGTTGTTGAGAGCCGACCCCTGCCCTTTATACCCCCGCACCCAGGTTGAAGCACCTTGCTTGAAGCTTGGAGGCTTGACACACAGCACACACAGCGCCATCTGCTGCCAATAAAGGAAGGCCGCTGTTTGGGCCAAACATTGCCAACTTGCCCAGACATCAACACCTCGACCAGACTGATAGCACACTAAACAACAACACAGCTTGGAGGCTTGTGTCACAGCAACCGCAGCTTCACACGATACCTGTTGTGGTTATAGTACAATCGCCCAACAAAAGTAGACACAAACGCAGTCCCCACATATCACCACGTCAACTCTCCACACTGCGCCCATGCCCCCTCAAATACGCCATGATCGCCTTCCATCCACCGCCCCCCCCCCCCCACCCCGCACAAAACCCGCCCCAGTAACAGAACCCCGTCGCACTCCTACCACACAACCACTCGAGTTGGACAGATGCCAACTGGCCTACACACAGCCCTGCACTGACGCTCAGCTGTCCACAATCACCATGCCAACTCCTCCAAGCTACGCCCATGCCCCCTCAAGTGCGCCAGAATCGCCTTCCAACCAAACACACCCGGTACCCCCCGCAGCACCGGCGGCCGCAGCAGCACTGCCACCAACACCCACACACCCGCACCCAACCCCGCCCAGTAACAAAACCCCGCCGCACTCAACAACACCCCACACAACAGCAACGCGGCAAGCGGATCCTGCGCCGTCGCCATCGCATAGAGCCCCTCCGCAAACCCTGCAGCATCGTCAAGCAGATTCTGCAGAACGAGCATATACTCAAACATGTAGCTGCTGTGCTTGCGAGCGAGTTTGAGGATGCCGCCTACGGATAGCAGCTGCTGAGCTGCTGACTCGATGTCGAGTGCGTCTAGGCTGAGTGTGCCTGCTTCCAGCTGCTCACGAAGCTCTGCGAGGCTTGTGGGCAGCTTGGCTGCTGCTGGGGCTGCTGGTGGCTTCTGCTGGTGGATGCCGTGGAGCTGCGGTGGCAACAGGCAGGGGGTGCACAGTACAGTGCAGTATGAGCACAGGCAGTGGTGGTGAGTGCAGCTTTCATCAGGGTATCAACACCTCTTGGCCACACACAGCAGTGCAGCATACTGTAACACTATATCGGCTGCTGCCGTCGCCATCATAACTGTCGCAGACTATCCAGCGAGTCTATCTATCGTTGCAGCTCCTGCCTACCCCTCCCAAGGATCCCCCCCCCCGCGACTCTCTCACCACTGGACTCCCCCCCCCCCCACACACACACATGCTTCCCCTTACCTTGCTGCTCAGCTCCTCCGCCCAGCAGCCTCCCGCCCTGCAGCAATGGTGCCCCGTACCTTCCTCAGCCGCCTGCCAGCCGAGGTGCCAGAAGCCGTGCCCCCCTCCCAGCTAATGCTCTACCTTGTTTGGCAACTCCTGCCGCCCCTCCCCCCCCTCCACAGGCACCCCCACACCACCCACCCCTTTCAAACTCCCTTACCACTCATCTGCCCCCCCCCCACACACACACAACGCTTCCCCGCACCTTGCTCCTCAGTTCCTCCCGTCCAGCAGCAATGGTGCCCCGTATCTTCTCAGCCGCCTCCTTGTACCTCTGCCGCTCACCCAGCTGACCACTGCCACTGCCGCGCAGCTGGCTACTGAGGTCTGAAGCTCCACTGCCAAACTCCAGGAGGGAATCGTCATCTCCCTCCCCTTGCTGCTGCTGCCGCTGCTGCTGCTGGTCTGAGATGTCGGCACCGAGCTCGGGGGGTAGCAGCTGCTCCATTTCGAAGCCCAGCACACCATGGCGGATCTGACAGGCAGTTCAAAAAGCAGGCAGGTGCAGAGCAAGTTGGCGAAGTGTATGTCAACGTGTGCAACTCAGTTGCAATACTGAGTAGATGGCTTCATCACATAGGGATGTTCATGCACAGCCTCAATTTTGGCCACCAGCCTGCTACACCTTCCCCTTCAATCCCATCATACACTATGAGCCGGCACCACCAAGTCAAACCAGGAGGACAGGCACCCACACCAGCAGCATCCCTGTTTTGCTGGAATAGGGACATCATTCACACCAACAAGATGTACTAGTTCGGCATTGAGATGTGGCTGGCTTGGCCGGTAATTTTGATTGCCCTCACACCTGACCTGAGAGACTGGGGTACGATAGAAGGACCTCTTGGCATCCTCATGAGCCCCTGGCTCACTGGCTAGTGCCGAGGGTGGGACCCTGTCCCCAACTAATCTACTGTTTGTACTTTCTAGTGCCAATTCAATGGAGGGCTTTCCCACCTGCACGATGATGTGCCACAGCAGCACCGCAGTCACCAGCAGTGCCATGGCCAGCAGCCAGTGTCCAGGGTATAGGCAGGCGTGGCTGAGCACCCACAGGGCCAGCACGTTGTGCAGGGGCCGCTTCCAGTAGTAGAAGGCCAGGGGGTCGATGCGGCGGGGCAGCCAGTCCAACACCACAGCCTTGATGCGACGCACTACACAGACGAGGAAGGGGGGGGGCAGCACAAGATGGCGCAGCGGCAGAAGGAGGGGGCGACATGCAGCGGCAGCCAGTCCAGCACGACAGCCTTGAAGCGACACACTGTGAGAGGAGGGGGGGAGGGGCGAGAAGAGCGCTAAATGAAGGTGAATGGTACCCAGGCCGCTTCCAGTAGTAGAAGGCCAAGGGGTCGATGCTGCAAGGCAGCCAGTCGATCACGGCTTGACTGAAAAACAAAGCATCACGGCCTTGATGCAACGCACTGGCACAGCCGGAAAGGGTGGCAGAGGCAAGCCAGAAGGACGCATGTGATGAGTTGTTGCGAATCTTGGCGCAAACCTACTGCAGCGCCTGCTGCTGTGTGCTGTGCTACTGAGGCTCACAGCACATCAGCCGACAGGCAAAGCGGGGTCCAAAGTGATGGCGTGCTGAGCTCCTGCAAAGTGTGTTGTGTTGATAGCAGAACTCAGTCTTGGCAGAACTGACCGGCGACGCCGTCTTTCATGACCGCAGTCTGTGCTATGCGTATGGTCTCACCGTGTCCCTTCATGCTCCTGGTGCTCAAGGCAGTGCGGCCAGTGGACACCAGCTGCACAGCAGCAGCAGCAGCAGCAGCAGCAGCAGCAGCAGCAGCAGCAAAATGAGCAGCACATCAATATCAGCATCAACACGGCAGCAGCAGTTGCATGTGAAACTGCTTGAACGGGTATACTTCCACAGGAGTCTGACATGTCTGCCCCATGCGTATTGACACTTCAAGGGCTGGACACATCCAATTTATTTACCCCCACACCTCACGCCCCCATCCCCAGCACACACTGCACTCTTGTTTGTGAGGATGCCCAGCTAGGTAGCCAGTGAGTCACGTAGCCAGCGAGTCAATCTGCCAGCCACGCTGACCCCCCCCCCCCCCTGCAACCCCATATGTCAAGTCACACCTCCCCCCACCCCAACCTTGGGACTTGTAGTGATGCATGCCACAAAGTGTCTGCTGACACAACTCGCTAGCAGCATAGCATAGCACAGCACAGCACAGCACATTCCCCAACCTGCCCCCCCCCAAGAGCAGCACACTGCCATAAAACACTCACCTGTGCCACCAGTGATTCAGGCACCACCGCCTGCCCCTGGTCTGCCAGCCACGCCGACACCACCCACCCAGAAGCAGTAGCCTCTATCATCCCTCAACAGCCTCTCAAGCATGCTGCGCAGCCCAGCCCTCCTCCCCGCAGAGAGAGAGAGAGATGACGCGGAGTGCCAGGCCCTGGCACACCGCGTTGTTTAAGGGGAGAACGTGTGTGACTGCTCTGCAGTCGCCACGTCCCCACCATGCCCCCAGGTGCAAGAGACACCCTAGGGGTCATATCTCTCCCTGCCCCACTCCCCCAGCAACCTGCGCTGTCACTCCCCAGCCACAACACCCCCTCCCCCCCCCCCCCTCGGGAACTTGAAGTCAAGAGAAAAAACAGCAACATAGTACTATATCCCTCACCTGTGCCACCAGTGAATCAGGCACCACCGCCTGCCCCCTGGTCTGCCAGCCACGCCGACACCACTCATCCTCCCTCAGTACCTGCTTCCCTGCCGACTAGATCACTAGTGCAAGTACTTGCAGACCACACACACCCCTCCCCCAAGCCAGTGCCGTACACTGCAATGCAGGGTACAGGCCATGTCTGAACACCTTGCAGGGAGCCAACATACAGTACCCACCTGTGCCACCAGTGAATCAGGCACCACTGCCTGCCCCTGATCTGCCAGCCACGCTGACACACCACCCGCCCAGCAGCAACAGCCCTCTCGTCCCTCGACAGGGTCTCAAGCAGCCCAGCCCCCCTGGCTTCAGTCACAACCGCATACTTACATGGCCGCTGTATTCGCTCAGGGACCACTGCAGACCCCCCCCCCCCCTTCGCAGAGGGCACCCCCCCCCCGCAGAGGGCAGACCCCCCCCCCCCCCCCCAAAGGGAAGCACACTGCCATACAACACTCACCTACCCCACCAATGAATCAGGCACCACCGCCTGCCCCTGATCTGCCAGCCACGCAGGCACCACCCGCCCAGCTACCCCTCCTGCCACTCTCAGTCCCAGCCCCCAAAACCGCCATTGAGTCGTGCTATGCTGCCAGCACAGCACAACACAGCACAATCCTCACCTGCGCCACCAGTGATTCAGGCACTACTGCCTGCCCCTGGTCTGCCAGCCACGCTGACACCACCCGCCCAGCAGCAGCAGCCCTCTCATCCCTCGACAGGGTTTCAAGCACACCAGAGGTGTGCAGGCTGAGGGTGTGAGGTGTAATCATGAGTGAGGTCACGAGGCGGAGGTAGGTGCCAAATCTGCTGCTGCCGGGCCCGGGGGTAGCTGACAGCTGCAGTAGCACACTGCCGGCAACAATGCGGGCGCCGCCATGCCCTCGCTGGTCACTGCTTTTTTTTGGGGGGGGGGGGGGAGTGAATACATCAAGTAACGGTCAGCAGCAAGGTAGCAGCAGGGGAGACACTTCAGGTGATCAAGCTTGTGATTTTGAGCGGGGTGTGGTGTGACCATGAGTGAGGGGGGGGGGACCATGACGGCTGTCATTGCACAGCAGCGCCAGCAGCACCAGGAGTGAGGTCAAGAGGTGCATGTATGTCCATGCCCATGCACGCATTTGCTCAAGCGGACACCCTTGCGTTGAAACATACTCTGTCCCCAGTGCACCCACCTGTACAGCACCAGGACTTGCTGTATCCGCTCAGCAGCAGCGGCAGCAGGCCGTGCAGCCTGAACACGCAGCGCCCCACCACACTGCTGCGCCTGTGTACCACCAGGGCCACCAGGCAGCTGCTGCTGTACACAGGCACCAGCACCTGCAGCCACCAGCAGCAGCAGCAGCGGCGGCGGCAGTGGCGCAAAAGCAGCAGCAGCAGTGTGGCAGCCATAGCGCAGGGGGGAGGGTTCGGGCAGGTAGTCCATTCGACAGAGCAAGAAGGCCATTGGAAGGGAGGCAGTGACGAAGGAAGATGAAACATCAGCACTGTGCATTTGGCAATCTTACCTGCACCGCTGGAGCCTCGTTTGTCTCCCCCCTGCCTGCAACCCCCTCGCTGCCGCCGCCAGTGGTGCTGGCGCTGCTGGCATATTTGGTGAGGGGCAACGCTGAAGGACACAGCTAGCGTTGCTGTCTAGCTAGCTCAAGTTCAAAGGTGCAAAATAGTAACTGGAAAAGGAAAAGTGGCCGAGTAAAACAGTTGCAGCTGTTCATCCGTCGCTCTCACCTGCACCGCTGGAGCCTCGTTGTCTCCCCCCTGCCTGCAACCCCCCTTCACTGCCGGCGCCGGGGGTGCAGGCGCTGCTGGCGTATATGGCAAGGGGCAACGCTGAAGGGCACAGCCAGCTGTCTAGCTAATTCAGTCGCGGGTTTTGGTTGGTGGAGGGTTGCACAGCAAATGAATGGAAGAGGTGACGCCCTGAGGAAAAAACTACAGTGTTCCCACCTGTACCGCTGGAGCCTCATTTGTCTCCCCCCTGCCTGCTCCACCTTCACTGCCGCCGCCAGTGCTGCTGGCGCTGCTGGCATATATGGTGAGAGGCAGCGCTGAGGGGCACAGCTCCAGCCAGTGGGGGCCAGACTTGAGCAGCAGGGAGTAGCCGGCTGACAGACTGCCCTTGCGCAAGTTGATGGCCTGCAATATTCCGTGACAGGGTGGGAAGGGGGGGGGGCAACGAAGGTTTCAGATTGGTCGGGATAAGGGCAGCAGTGTATCAGATCTGCACGGCAGCAGGCAAGAGAACTTCGTTTTCAGAAGGAGAGGTATCCAGGAACAACCAGAGAGAGAGAGAGAGAGAGAGAAAGGTAGGAGGGGTGGGGAGGAAAAGTCAGCTCCAGCCAGTGGGGGCCTGACTTGAGCAGCAGGGAGCAACCGGCTGACAGGCTGCCCTTGCGGAGGTTGATGGCCTGAGCACAATGGTAACAGTAGGGGGTTGGAGCGATGAGGGGGGGTACGTTGGTGAAGATCTGGCAGCAGCAGCAGGAGAAGACCCAATTGTGTCCTAATTCCTCACCTGCACAGTGAGCTGCAGCACCCCCAATGGACCCCCAGCAGGGTGTCCAGCCACAGCCACATTGGGTGGTCCTGCAGCGGCACCACCTGAGACACCTGCTGGGCCACTGCTGCCGCTTCTGCTGCCGCAGCCGCCGCCTGCTCTGCACTGGTCTTAGCTGACAGCAAAACGCTGCTGGTTTGCGGGGAAGCTGCTGCTGCTGCTGCTGCTCAAAGGGTGACGGCTCCATGCCTGCAAGATAGCCTGGGCTGTGCTGCTGCTGCTGCTGCTGGCGGCGGCTGTAAGCAGCAGCTGTAGAGCTCGGGTGTGGCCAGGTTTCTGCGATAGCACCCGCAGCTGTCCCATGGCAAACACCTCGGAGCGCTGGCTTCTTGGAAGATCCTGCACGAAGATGACATCCATCACAAAGCATGACTGGACAATGTTGCATTGGGGTTGGTGACGACCAACCTCAGAATCTCACAATCATTCTGCAGCAATGTGCGATAACTCTCCTGCATGCGCTCAAAGAGCAAGAAGTCAATCAAGTGCATGCGACGTCTGCAGCAACTGCATCATGGAAAGTGACAGGAGAGATGTCACGGTGGCTTTTGTCATCAGTCCAGCCATCCCGGGAAGGCACAGCCCCTGACTGACACAACAATAGCTTGTAATGCTGCTTTAACAATCCCATCTCCAACGTACATGCCCTGGTTGAAGGGCTGCAAAGGGCAGCAGTTTGATCCAAACAATGCAAATTTGTCCTGCCCAAAACCCCAAACCCTAAACCTTTTGCAAACATGTCGCACACACCTGTTGATGAGCCTGCCCTTCACCTTCTGTGCCACGTTTTCCGGCAGCTTCTCTACTGCCGTGTTGAGGCCAGCCTCCACACCAGACAGCACACGACTGAAAGCACGGCACGACACAGCGCAGCACAGCAGGGCATGACATGGCAGCGGCGCCAGCAACCAGCCAAGTCAGCACCCTCAACAGGCAGACTGTAAACTACGGCATAGGACTTGCCATTGCGGCTGGCTCATACAGTCTATTGACAGAGGTATGACACTGCATGTGAGGGAGTCAGTCCTCTGCGGATTGCTGGTGGCACATGCACTCATAACACCTGGTGAAAAGCAGCAGTTGGCATGCAGCTACAACAGCACACATTTTGCACACACCATATGTTGAGATAAGAAACTTACATTACCCTGGGTCAAGTGTTGCTGCTGCCTGCAGACTTTGTGAATTGTGCCTTCAAGTTGGGGGAGCAGTGAAACTATCAGCACACAACGCACCTGCGCCAAAGGTCCAGATGTGGCCGCTTCTTCTGCTTGCCGCCTTGCTGCTTGTCCCTGCCTGCCGCTGCAGCACCACCAGCACCATCCTCCCCTGCTGCTGCTGCTCCTGCCATACGCCGCCGCAAAACCCCACCCAACCGCCTCGAACCTCCACCACTAGACCCTGACCCTCCTGCTGCTAAACCCTGCTGCCCCGACCCCGCTGAACCGCACCCATTGGGCCCCTGACCAGACGCCATGACATAATCATACGTCATGTCACAACTGCTAGCTGCGTCTTCTGAGTCAGTAAGGGAGGCATCGCTGTCAGCCGCCGCTGCTGCCACCGCAGCCGCCGCAGCCGCCGCCTCGCCTGAGCCGCCGCGGCGGCTGCGGCGGCTGCATCGTCGGCTGCGGCGGCTGCTAGCGCTGCTGCAGACACGGGAGGTACCTGGTACATCCCCGCCCTGCAGTCTGCGTCTGCTAGGAAGGCGGAGAGGTTGAGGTAGGCAAGGGGCAGCACTGGCAGCGGCACCTGCAGCAGCAGTGGAAGCACAACATGCAGGCATAGCAGTAAGTTTGTAGTATGTCATACTGTATGGCATACTGTATGTACCACGTAAGAACAGGTTTGCTCCAGGACTTGTGGCAAGGCTGCAGTGACATGCTCACAGATAACAAGGCAACGGCAGGGGCACCACGCAAGCGGCAGCATAGAGTTTGGCTACACGGTTCAACGCACTTCCTGGCCACAACATCACCCATCCCCCTGTGCCTCCCAACGAAACACACAATACCCCCCCCCCCCCCCCCCCCCGCGCATACAAACACCCTCACCTGCAGCCCTGTCACTGTGCACCGCGCCACCTGCTTCCAATCCTCCCACACATACGGATGTCCCGGCGAACGCCTCAACATGTGCAGCAAACTGTACTCAAACACAAGCGTCAGCAGCGGCGACCCCGCACCCCCCGCTGTAGCCCCAGCTGATACGTTATAACCGCTTCCTCCAGCGGTCTCAGCACAGCAAAAACCGCCGCCTGCCGAACCTCCGCTGAACCGTCAGGGTTCAGCAGCACAGGTTTTAGGGCCTGCGGCTCCTGCTGGCCCAGCTGAATCTTGACCGAAAGGTAAAGCTGCTTGTCGCCCCTGCTGTGGCGTCTGGAGCCTTTCGGCCGCTTCTGCAGTTTGCTGCTGGTGCCGTCGCCGCTGCCGCTGCTGCTGCGGCGGGTATGGTTGGGTGCTGCTGCTGCTGCTGGCTGCTGCCTAGGCCCCACTGAGAGAGGCTGCTGGTGGTGCTGATGTCATCTGCAATTGTGCTGGCATACTCGCCACTGTCGTCATCACTGTCTGACTCATCATTGGCCTAAAGGTGTGCAGGGGGGGGGGGGGGGGTTGGAACAGATAGCGGGTAGTGATGAATGGGGGGGGGGTATGGGGGTGCCAAATGGGGGAGGAAGGTCACACACTGTTGTGCTGGCGTACTCGCCACTGTCATCATCACTGTCTGACTCATCATGGCCTGTGGGTGTAAGGGGTGTGTGTGCAAGGGGGGGTGGGGGGAGCGGGTGATGTTGGATGGGGGGGGGGGGCAAGGAACAAATAGCGGGTAGTGATGAATGGGGGGAGGGGGAGATAGGGGGTGCCAGATGGGGAGGAGGGTGCACAATGTTGTGCTGGCATACTCGCCACTGTCATCATCACTGTCTGACTCATCATTGGCCTGTGGGTGTAAGGGGTGTGTGTGCAAGGGGGGGGGGGGGGTAGCGGGTGATGTTGGATGGGGGGGGGACAAGGGCGGGGCAACACGCAATGAAAAAGGGTTGTAAGCTGTTGTGCTGGCGTACTCGTACATGCAGTGACCCCCCCCCCCACCCCACCACCACCACCACCCTGCATATCCCTTTGCAGCCGTGAAGCATGATGCAGCTTGTTGGGGCTAATCAGCAGCAACTGCTAGAAACGGAGAAGTTTCTTGTATCTCTGCCCAGTGATGTGTCTGGAACACTGAGTGAGCTCCGCTCTCTGTCTCACGTGCCAGTCAAACTGAGTGAGCCCCGCTCCACCCTGAAGCTTCGTGTCAGGCTGCCTGCCTCTTGACCGTCACCCCCCCCCCCCTTGCAGCCGTAAAGCAGGATGCGGTTTGTGGGACTAATCAGTAGCAGCGCAAGAATAGTTGTCTTATTCTTCTCACTTCCTGCTTCTCTGTCACCCTGAATAAACTACGCTCTCTGTCTCACCTGCCAGTCAAACTGAGTGAGCCCCGGGTCCAGCCAATTATTGCGTGACAGGCTGCCGGCCCCATGGATGTCACACAGTGAGGGCCGGTGCTCAAGGGAGCGGGCATCGTCATCATCCGATGATGAGCTGGGAGCCTCAGCGGCAGCAGCAACAGCAGCAGCAACCTCCTGTAGTCACAGCACACGGGGGGCGGGGGTGGGGGGTCAAGTCATGTGCGTAGGTGTGTGGGGGTGGGTTGGGGGGGGGGTGGGAGGGGGGGTGGGTCAGTCCTCAAGGAGCGGCCATCATCATCATCGGATAATGAGCTGGGAGCCTCAGCGGCAGCAACAGCAGCAGCAACCTCCTGCATGTGTGGAATGGGGTGAAGGCAAGGAGGGGGGGGGGAGGGGGGGATGCACTTGCGTTCAGTTGTTTGTTGGTAGCAAGCGTGACAGCAAAGACATGGCGTAACCCAGTATATATATGTTTTTTTTGGATGGAATAACAGCACGCAAGTGCCCAGACGCGAGGAACATGACAGCAAACAGGCAGCCATGCAGCGGCAGCTCCTATATTTCATCCAACCTGGATCTGAACTGTCACACACCTGCAATCTGCAATCTGAAGTACCACACACCACCTTACCTCTATTGCAGCAGCCTCCCCCGAACCCCTTGGGCTCCCTACAGAATGCTCACTTGATCAAATGCGCTCTGAACCCCATCACACAACCAGGGACATATACAGCATAACCCAGACCGCTGCAACATTGCAGCAGCCTCCCCCTTCAGCATAAGGAAAAGAACATACTCACATGCAAATAGGAACAAGAACAAGATATAAACCGCAGTCAACCACCTTACCTCCATGGCAGCAGCCTCCCCCTTCAGCCCCAGCCATCCTCCTCAACACCTCCTTGCTTCCCTTACGCACCCCTCCAGCAGCAATGCTGCCATTGCTGCCACCAGCCGCCGCTGCCGCTGCTGCTGGCGTCACTGCTGCCGCTGCCGCTGGCCCGAGTGACACCCAGGACACTACCAGCCTCACAAAAGCAAGGCAGGGCTCCTCCCAAGGGAGGCTGCCTCTGTGTGTGTGGCAGATGGGAGGGCGTGGGGGCGACCAGGAGGGTGCACGAAGGACAGGACACATGGAGGGGCACCTGGGTAGGCAGACAGGGCAAAAATGGAGGGGGGTGAGTAAAGGTGGGTGGCCTGGAGGGGGTTGGCACAGTGTCGGTGTGTGTGGCAGAGGGCAGGGCGTGGGGGCTGCCGGGGGGGGGGGGTGGACAAAGGATGAAACGCATGGAGGGGCACCTGGGAAGTCAGGCAGAAGGGCTCCTCCCAGAGGGAGGCTGCTTCGGTGTGTGTGGGCGGATGGGAGGGCATGGGGGCGGCGGGGGGGGGGGGCACAAAGGAGAGGACGCAGGGAGGGCACCTGTGACGGAAGGTGGGGAGGAGGGGAGGGAGGGGTGAGCGAGGTGCGTGTGCAGAAGAGCGAAGAGGAGGGGTTTCAAGGGAGGCTGCCTCTGTGTGTGTGGCAGATGGCAGGGCATGGGGGCTGCCGGGGGGTTGGACAAAGGACAGCACGCATGGAGGGGCGCCTGGGAAGACAGGCAGACAGGCAGAAGGGGGAGGGGTGTTGGTGCATGTGGCTGAGGGCAGGGCTTGGGGGCGCCCGGGGGGGGGGGGGGG